>JAAAWM010010769.1:0-50629 GCA_036873465.1 Thinopyrum obtusiflorum | reverse complement strand
TTCCTTAAATCCAATTTTCCACATATTAAAACAGAGCACACTACTCATGCAGCAAATTTAAAACCTGGTGGTATATCATTTTCACCGGTGTTGTCAATTTCATTCAGCGAAATTGGGTGCCCAATGGTCCTTTCCTCAAAAATAATAATATTATCTTCACCAAAACTCATCAAAAAGCTATTCCTTAGGACCCACTTAACACGATATGTGGCTTTCTTCAAAGCGCACTATACCTAGTTAGTTATTCTATTTCTTTATAATGCGTTTGTGGGTCCCATTTGCCATATGCGTTTTATGGTTTTAGGTAAGGGCAAATAATACGTACGTTATTAGGAATAAAGGAAAACGACATATAGATGTGGAAACACTAACCGTGCGTAGATCCACGTGAGGGAAGCGCCGACGGAACTGCTCCGCCACCGGCGTCGGCAGAGGGGCTCCGCCGCAGACCACCCGCACAAGACTCTTCAGCCGGTACCTGTCTTTGGTTATCGCCAGCACCATGGGAGGCGCCGCCATTATCTCCGTGACCTCCCACCGCTCCGCTGCCTCCAGCATCCCCCTCAACCCTGCCCGCGCGGCCGCGGCCGTCATCACGACCATCGTACGCCCCTGCGCCAGCCCGTTCAGGACGGACGAGAAACCCATGGAGTGGAACATGGGAGCACTCATCAGATTCCTCTCGATGCCCTTCCTCGACTTCACGTGCTGGGCGTGTAGCCCCGCCCCCATCGCTATGAAGCTCCGGTGCGACAGCGCCACCGCTTTCACACGCCCTGACGTGCCGGAGGAGTACTGGATCGTCGCTGTCGTGGACTGGCGCACCGCACCCGCGTCGAGCGGCGCCGACTCGTTCTCCCCTTGGTCGCTGTGCAAGAGGGAGCGGAAGTGCGGGGAGTCGAGGAGGACGGTGGGGAGGCCGGCGGGGAGCTTGGCGGCTGTGGAGGAGACCGCGAAGGCGACGGACGCGCCGGAGAGGGAGACGAGGCGGGACACCTCGCCGGCGGTGAGGGCCGGGTTGGCCGGGGACACGGCCACGCCGACGGCGAGGAGCGCGAAGTAGAGCACGGGCACGTCGAGCCGCGAGGGGGCGAGGACGAAGGCCACGTCGCCGCGGCCGACCGGGAGCACGCGCGAGCGCAGGGCGGCCGCGAGCGCGCGCACCTGGGACAGGAACGCCGGGTAGGAGACGGCCTCGCCACTTGCGGCGTCGAGGAGCGCGGGGTGGGCGGGGAGAGGGGACGGCAGCAGCGACAGCGCGAAGGCCGGGAATGTGAGTGGGACGTCTGCCGGCGGCAGGGGCAGCGGCGGGCGGAGGCTGCGGAATGACTTGGCTGTTGCGCAGTAGCCGCTGCGGGCGTCGATGGCTCCGCCGTGGGCGCTGGACATCTTCGACTGGGAAACTCGTGAGTAGGGCGAGGCAGGTGGTGAGGGAGGCTGCCGCAGTTGACAAGGAAGCCTGCAGCAATAAACGTGGGTTCTTTCTCGGATACTGAGTAGTCGTAATCAAGCGCGCAGGCGAGCAATAATCCTGGACTTATGGACCCGGCCTACGGGGATTACATGTCCTCGTCTAATTAGCCCCTTCCCTGAATTTCACCTGAGCATCCAGCACCTTCCTCAAAAAATCATGGATTGGAGCTCGGATGAACAGTAAAATCATGAATTTCTTTTGTAAAAATATTGATTACTGTTTTACATGCAATGAAAAATTTGTTTAATGAAATGACATTCGTGAAAATCTAGGCAAAAAAGGAATAAACAAAACCGGTGATCCTTTCATAATGAAATTTTGCACGCAGGTGAAACATACCTCGATGTTTGTTGCCAAAAGAATTCAGTTTTGTTTTGAATTTGTTTACTATTTTACTATTCATCCAAGCTCGTTCTCACAAGAGCACTTTCAGAAAATGATCCCATGTAGATGTTTGTTGGAGCTCTCCCAATAAAAGTATTGATTTTCACATGTGTGCTGTTGTAGCAGCTTTCCTATAAACCTTCCCCTATATTTAGTCTGGCATATGTGCCCACATGTTAGTGTTTTACATGCATGCAAATTTTTGTAATGAAATGACATTCGTGAAAATCTAGGCAAAATAGGAAAAGAAAACAAAATCGATGCTCATTTCATTTGAAATTTGGCACGCATGTGAAATATACCTCGATGTTTGTTGCCCAAGGTGTGGCGTGAAAATAACAAAGCATCTGATGACGGCCAAGAGAACCCAAAAGGGGCTCTGCTACTTGTGAGCTGCGTTGGGATTTCCTCGAGGAGGAGAGGATGATGCAGTACAGTAGAGATAAGTATTTCTCTCAGTTAAGAACCAAGGTTATCAATCCAGTAAGAGAACCACACAGAACCTCGTTAGCAGCACCTGCACTCACAAAAGCAAATACTTGCACCCAACGCGATAAAAAGGGTTGTCAATCCCCTTGGCGGTTATTTGCAAGGATCAAATGTTGTAGTGGTAGATAGATAAAATAAATTACAAAATAAAATAAAATAGAAAAAGTGCAGCAAGTTATTTTTGGATTTTATATATGATAAAAGTAGACCCAGGGCCATAGTTTTCACTAGAGGCTTCTCTCTCGAACACATAGCATATGGTGGGTAAACAAATTACTGTTGGGAAATTGATAGAAAAGCGCATAGTTATGACGGATTCATGGCAATGATCATGTATATAGGCATCACGTCCGAGACAAGTAGACCGACTCCTGCCTGCATCTACTACTATTACTCCACCCATCGACCGCTATCCAACATGCATCTAGGGTATTAAGTTAATGAAAACGGAGTAACGCCTTAAGCAAGATGACATGATGTAGACAAAGTAAACCCAATTAATATGAATAAACCCCGTCGTTTCACCCTTAATGGCAACAATACAAATACGTGTCTTGTCCCTTTCTGTCACTGGGATATAGAGCACCGCAAGATTGAACCCATTACAAAGCACCTCTCCCGCTGAAGATAAATCAATCTAGTTGGCCAAACCAAACGGATAGATCGGAGAGAAATACAAAGCTATAAAAATCATGCATAATAAAGTACAGAAAAGACTCAATTACTTCTCATGAATAATCCGATCATAAACCCACAATTCATCGGATCCCAACAAACACACCGTAAAAGAAGATTACATCGAATAGAACTCCAAGAAGATCGAGGAGAATATTGTATTGAAGATCAAAGAGAGAGGAGAAGCCATCTAGCTACTAGCTATGGACCTGTAGGTCTGTCGTAAACTACTCACACATCATCAGAAGGGCAGCAAGGTTGATGTAGAAGCCCTCCGTGATTGATTCCCCCTCCGGCAGGGTGCCGGAAAAGGCCTCCAGATGGGATCGCGGAAGAACAGAAGCTTGCGGCGGCAGAAAAGTTATTCAAGGTGGCTCTCTATTGGTTTGGGAATATTTGGGAATTTATAGAAGTGGAATTAGGTCAAATGGAGTTACGTGGGACCCACAAGCTCAGGAGGCGCGGCCACCCCCTAGGGCGCGCCGTGTGAGCTTGTGACTCCCCCGTATGCCTTCTGGTCTCCTCCCGAAGCTTCTAGGGTCCCTTCTGGTCCAGAAAAAATTAATCTAAAGATTTTTTTTCCGTTTGGATTTCGTTTGATATTGATTTCCTGAAAAGCCAAAAACAAGCGAAAAACAGCAACTGACACTATGCACTGAGTCAATAGGTTAGTCCCAAAAATGATATAAAACGGCATATAATTGCATATAAAGCATCCTAGATTGATACTGTAATAGCATGAAACAATAAAAAATTATAGATACGTTGGAGACGTATCAGCATCCCCAAGCTTAATTCCTGCTCGTCCTCGAGTAGGTAAATGATAAAAACAGAATTTTTGATGTGGAATGCTACCTAACATGTTTATCATGTAATCTCTTTTAACGGTATAAATATTGAGAAGCGATGAATTAACAACATTAACATAATAATATCCATGAACATAAGAAGCATAATCATTAAACTTTCAAAATATATGATACTTAACGAATGTTATTCCTCACTCATTTTTATCATGTTAGCATGGCATGACTCCACCTTCACTGCAGAAATATAAATCATGAGCACCCCGGTGTTAAACCAGGCAACCCCCCCCCCCCCCCCCCCCCCCCCCCCCCCCCCCCCCCCCCCCCCCCCCCCCCCCCCCCCCCCCCCCCCCCCCCCCCCCCCCCCCCCCCCCCCCCCCCCCCCCCCCCCCCCCCCCCCCCCCCCCCCCCCCCCCCCCCCCCCCCCCCCCCCCCCCCCCCCCCCCCCCCCCCCCCCCCCCCCCCCCCCCCCCCCCCCCCCCCCCCCCCCCCCCCCCCCCCCCCCCCCCCCCCCCCCCCCCCCCCCCCCCCCCCCCCCCCCCCCCCCCCCCCCCCCCCCCCCCCCCCCCCCCCCCCCCCCCCCCCCCCCCCCCCCCCCCCCCCCCCCCCCCCCCCCCCCCCCCCCCCCCCCCCCCCCCCCCCCCCCCCCCCCCCCCCCCCCCCCCCCCCCCCCCCCCCCCCCCCCCCCCCCCCCCCCCCCCCCCCCCCCCCCCCCCCCCCCCCCCCCCCCCCCCCCCCCCCCCCCCCCCCCCCCCCCCCCCCCCCCCCCCCCCCCCCCCCCCCCCCCCCCCCCCCCCCCCCCCCCCCCCCCCCCCCCCCCCCCCCCCCCCCCCCCCCCCCCCCCCCCCCCCCCCCCCCCCCCCCCCCCCCCCCCCCCCCCCCCCCCCCCCCCCCCCCCCCCCCCCCCCCCCCCCCCCCCCCCCCCCCCCCCCCCCCCCCCCCCCCCCCCCCCCCCCCCCCCCCCCCCCCCCCCCCCCCCCCCCCCCCCCCCCCCCCCCCCCCCCCCCCCCCCCCCCCCCCCCCCCCCCCCCCCCCCCCCCCCCCCCCCCCCCCCCCCCCCCCCCCCCCCCCCCCCCCCCCCCCCCCCCCCCCCCCCCCCCCCCCCCCCCCCCCCCCCCCCCCCCCCCCCCCCCCCCCCCCCCCCCCCCCCCCCCCCCCCCGCTCGGACTTCCCCGCCATGCCATGACCAACACTTAGATGAGAAGTCAATAACAAACTTTAATACCGATATTTCTACTAACCAATGATCATGAACCTATATCCTTTCATATTAAGACATCAATATCATTAAACCACATGTTTCATATTTAGTGATCTACATGAAAGTTTTTATTATATCCCTCTTGAATACCTATCCTTTATGGACCAATCTTATAACATGTGCAAATTGCCATTGCTATTCATTGGACTCTCAAAAAGATTTAAGTGAAGCATGAGAGTGCAACTATTTCTTTAAAATATAACCACCGCCGTGCTCTAAAAGATATAAGTGAAGCACATAGAGTATTCTAACAAATCACGATAAATATGTGTCCCTCTCAAAAGGTGTGTCCAGCAAAAGATGATTGTGGCAAACAAAAAAGCAAACAAAGAAAAGAAAACTATAGCACACGACGCTCCAAGCAAAACTCATATCATGTGATGAATAAAAATGTAACTCCAAGTGATATACTGATAGATTGTAGACGAAAGAGGGGATGCCCCCGAAGCTTAGATGCTTGGGTATTCCTTGAATATTACCTTGGGGTGCCTTGGGCATCCCCAAGCTTAGGGTCTTACCGCTCCTTATTCCTTCATCCATCGTGATCTCACCAAAAACTTGAAAACTTCAGCACACAAAACTCAACAGAAACCTCGTGAGATCCGTTAGTATAACAAACAAATCTTAAACTTTAGGTACTGTTATAAATTGATTCATATTTAATTATTTCATAATGCTAGTTTACTCTAACTTCTCCATGACTTATACCCCCAGATATAATCCATAGCATCATTAAAATAAGTGAACTATGCAATAGAAAACAGAATCTGTCTAAAACAGAACAGTCTGTAAAGATCTATTTAAATGCTATAATTATGTAACTCGAAAAATTCTGAAAAATTAGGAAAACGTAAAAAATTCATATACCAATATTGTGTAAAAAATTCAGGATTTTATCACATTCCAGTACAGAATAGAAATTCTGGAACTGGGTGCAAAACTTTCTGTTTTCCAAACAGCATCAATTATACTATCATCCAAATCATCCTAAAGGCATTGCTTGGCACAAACACTAATTAAAAGATAAAAACACAATCATAACAGTAGCTAAAATTGTGTGACACACAAAACAGAAATTAAAAGCAAAAATTTAAGATAACTATTGGGTTGCCTCCCAACAAGCTCTTTCTTTATAGCCATTAAGATAGTCTTGGGATTTCAATGATGCTCATATGAAAGATAATAATTGAAACACAAAGAGAGCATCATAAAACATGTGACAAACACATTTAGGTCTAACATACTTCCTATGCATAGGCATTTTATGGGAAAACAAATTATCAAGACAAGCAATATCTAGCATATGCAAATAGGAAGAATGAAGCATTAATAATTTCAGCACAAAGAGAGGTAATTTATTGACATGAAAGTTTTTACAACCATATTTTCCTCTCTCATAATAATTATATGTAGGATCATAATCAAATTCAACAATATGTCTATCATATAAAATACTATCTTCATGATCCATATGCATAAAAGTTTTATAATCTTCCAAGATAGTGGGATTAACATCAACTAAAAAAATGATAAGATTGAACACTCTCCAGATATGTGAGATTCTTTCTACCTAAAGTTGTCACTCTTCTAAACCCACTTTCAATATTATTGCAAACATTATTATCAATGACATATTCATCATGAGGCTTAAATAAATTTTCAAGATCATGAGAAGCATTATCACCCCAATCATGGTCATTGCAATAAGTAGTGGACATGACAAAATTATCATCCCCAAGCTTGTAGCTTTGCATATTATTAGCACAATTGACATTAATAGAATTTATAATAACATCATTGCAATCATGCTTTTCATTCAAGGAGCTATCATGAATCACTTTATAAACTTGTTCTTTTAGCACTTCATCACAATTTTCAGATTCACGATTTTCAAGCAAAAGTTCATAAAGATAATCAAGTGCACTCAACTCACTAGCAATTGGTTCATAATAATTGGATTGTTTGAAAATATTAGCAAGTGGATGAGGATCCATATGTCTATATTTTTATTTTCATTGAGTCACACAATTTTTGCAAGCAAGCAAAATAAAATATTTTTTTTATTTTTTATTTTTTAGAGAAGTGGAGGAAGATGAAAAAGAGAGGCAAATAAGAAGGAAAATAAAAAAGTAGAGCAAGTAGATGACAGTTTGAGTGAAGGTATTTGATAGGATTTGATGATGCTCCCCGGCAACGGCGCCAGAAATTCTTCCTGCTACTTGTGAGCTGCGTTGGGATTTTCTAGAAGAGGAGAGGATGATGCAGTACAGTAGAGATAAGTATTTTCCTGAGTTAAGAACCAAGGTTATCAATCCAGTAGGAGAACCACATAGAACCTCGTTAGCAGCACTTGCACTCACAAAAGCAAATACTTGCACCCAACGCGATTAAGAGGGTTGTCAATCCCCTTGGCGGTTATTTGCAAGGATCAAATCTTGTAGTGGTAGATAGATAAAATAAATTACAAAATAAAATAAAATATAAAAAGTGCAGCAAGGTATTTTTGAATTTTATATATGATAAAAGTAGACCCGGGGGGCATAGTTTTCACTAGAGGCTTCTCTCTCGAACACATAGCATACGAAGGGTAGACAAATTACTGTTGGGCAATTGATAGAAAAGCGCATAGTTATGACAGATTCATGGCAATGATCATGTATATAGGCATCATGTCCGAGACAAGTAGACCGACTCCTGCTTGCATCTACTACTATTACTCCACCCATCGACCGCTATCCAGCATGCATCTAGGGTATTAAGTTAATGAAAATGGAGTAACGCCTTAAGCAAGATGACATGATGTAGACAAAGTAAACCCAATTAATATGAATAAACCCCATCGTTTTACCCTTAATGGCAATAATACAAATACGTGTCTTGTCCCTTTCTGTCACTGGGATATAGAGCACCGCAAGATTGAACCCATTACAAAGCACCTCTCCCGCTGAAGATAAATCAATCTAGTTGGCCAAACCAAACGGATAGATCAGAGAGAAATACAAAGCTATAAAAATCATGCATAATAAAGTTTAGAAAAGACTCAATTACTTCTCATAAATAATCTGATCATAAACCCACAATTCATCGGATCCCAACAAACACACCGCAAAAGAAGATTACATCAAATAGAACTCCAAGAAGATCGAGGAGAACATTGTATTGAAGATCAAAGAGAGAGAAGAAGCCATCTAGCTACTAGCTATGGACCCGTAGGTCTATGGTAAACTACTCACACATCATCGTAAGGGCAGCAAGGTTGATGTAGAAGTCCTCCGTGATTGATTTCCCCTCCGGCAGGGTGCCAGAAAAAGGCCTCCAGATGGGATCGCGAAAGAATAGAAGCTTGCGGCAGCGGAAAAGTTATTCGAGGTGGCTCTCTATTGGTTTGGGAATTTATAGAAGTGGAATTAGGTCAAACGGAGTTATGTGGGACCCACAAGCTCAGGGGGCGTGGCCACCCCCTGGGCGCACCGTGTGAGCTTGTGACTCCCCCGTATGCCTTCTGGTCTTCTCCCGAAGCTTCTAGGGTCCCTTCTGGTCCAGAAAAAATTAATCTAAAGATTTTTTTTCGTTTGGACTTCATTTGATATTGATTTCTTGAAAAGCCAAAAACAAGCAGAAAACAGCAACTGGCACTGGGCATTGAGTTAATAGGTTAGTCCCAAAAAATGATATAAAATAGCATATAATGCATATAAAGCATCCAAGATTGATACTATAATAGCATGGAATAAAAAAAATAGATACGTTGGAGATGTATCAGGCTCCTCGGATGCTCGACGTAGAGACTCTTCAGATACACTTCGGTAATCCAGTATCGAAGATGGGAGGATTTGTTGAACCAGTTTTCAAGACCGACGACTCAAGACGGAAGATCCGAGGAGCGTCCCTGATGAGTGATATTTTTACACTCATTCACCCTTTGTTTAAACCGAGATATTCGCTCCAATATTGCTACTAATAACTAATGAATGCAAAGGATTCTGCAAATCCTCTCTTTGATATGTTTCCATAGGAAATGGGCTAAAAAGGCAAGAAATCGCATGAGAATGTGGAAAGGAATGGAAATGAAGAAAGAAGGAATCAACAGGAGGCGCGCCAGCGAAGTCAGCACGAAAGACGGCGTTCCACCGCGCGTGCTCATATGGCATGGATTCCGCGGTGTCTCATCCACCTGAACAACTTTTATAAAGAGGACCCCATCGAAATGTCAACAAAGAAGCATCGAGCGAAGCCAGAACAGAACCATCGTCATTCCCCTTCACAAAACCTAGCCGCAGGGGCGGAGACAGGGGGTGCGAGCAGGGGCTAGACACCCCCAACGATCGGCCCTCCTCAAGGTCTCATGGGCTGTACTAGTAGTATTATATTCTAATATTTGTGCTAATGGCTGTAGACAATGGCTGCTTAATTAGTAATTAAGCCCAATATTAATACTATTCTATGTACCCGAAGCCCAAACTGCAGTATGATGGCCCATTATTTGCCCACTTTTTTTACCATCAATCAATCAGTTGTCGGAGGTGTACAAAGGAACCTCAGAAAAAGGCCTACAAAGTATAACCTTTCCGTGAACCGCCGTTATTCAGATCTTCAAGATCGATCTGTCAATTTACTAGCCGCCGCTTGTCTTGTTGCTCCCGTAGTCCAGCCGCCGATTGCTGCTCCTGTTTGCAAGCCGCTGGGCGCAAAGACACTAAACAGATCATGAAGCGGATGCAGATTACTTCGGCGGTGTTAGACTTTGTAGGCCTTGGCAGATGACAAAGGACAAGAAAGCGGACGGCAAAGATCTTTGCCGTCTGCCGCGGACGGCAAACGCTTCCGGCACTGGAAGCTACGGTAATGAGCTTCTTTACCATCTGCATTCGTACAGCGGACGGCAAAGACGTTTGCCGTCAGCTTTCCTGGCCACGCGGACGGCAAAGAAAGTGGACGGCAAAGAATAGACGTTAGCCATGTTAGGTGGCTAACGGGAGACTTTGCCATCTGCCGGCGGACGGCAAACGTGCTCTCCCCTTTGTCATCTGCTTCCTGACGTCAGCAGATCCGTGGCATAACGTCACTCCTCCATGCTCTTTGCCGTCTGCCACTCTTTTCCTTTGCCGTCTGCCAGCGGACGGCATTTTATCCAAATGGTTCAGACCCAGTGCTCCCAGGTTGCATAGGTTGCTGCCACGTGGCACCTTTGCCGTCCGCTGGCTGACGGCAAAGACCTTTGCCGTCCGCTGGCAGACGGCAAAGTGCCTGTATTGCCACTGTTTTGTTTGTTTTCTGTTATTTCCCTGCATTTCCAAAACACAACTATGATATATATAGCAGTCCATCAATGCATAGGCCATGTATCCAACATCTAGCAGTCCATCAATGCAAGAGAACACATAGGGTATTAAAAGATCCAATACATACATAGTTTCACGGAGTTCATCCATATATACATACATAGTTTCACATTGTTCATCAATACAAATAAAAAAAACTAAACACTAGCAGTCCATCAATCCCAGCTTCCATGAAGTGAATCAAACCTGCAAAAATGGGAGTAAGAAAGTTAGAAGAAGAAGAAGAAGAAGACTAGAAGAAGAAGACTAGAAGAAGAAGAAGAATAAGAAGAAGAAGAAGAATAAGAAGAAAGAAAGAAAAAGAATAAGAATAAGAAGGAGTAGAAGATGGAGAAAAAGAAAGAAGAGAAAAAGGAAGAATAAGAATATATTTTCTTCTTCTTCTTCTTCTCTCCTTTTCTCATCTTTCTTCTTCTCTTCTATCTTTTTATCCTTCTCATTCTTCTTTCTTTTTCTTCTCTTTCTTCTTCTATTCTTTCTTTTTCTCCTCTTCCTTGTTTTTCTTCTTCTTATTCCTTATTTGTGTCATTTTAGAGCCAACTTAGGTAATTATGCCATTTTTGAGCTAACTAAGCTTATTATGTCAATTTGGAGGAAAATAAGGTAAGTATAGGTCATTTTTGTGCTAACCTAGGTAATTATGCCATTTTTGAGCTAACTTAGGTAAGTATAGGTCATTTTAGAGCTAACTTAGGTAATTATGTCATTTTGGATGAAAATAAGCTAAGTATATGACATTTATGAGCTAACCAAGGTTATTATGCCATTTTTGAAATGAATAAGCTAATTATGTCATAAATGAACTAAATAAGCTAATTATGTCATTTTGGAGGAAAATTAGCTAAGTATGTCTTCTTTAGGGAAAATAAGCTAAGTATGTGGCATAATAGGGCTAATAAGCATGTACGAAGCTAAGTATGCATTTGTTAAGCAAAACACTAGAGAAAACTTACCGGAGGTCAAGCACCGGGGTTCCTCGAGACGGTATCACCTGGAGAAGGGTTGTGCGATGCGGCTTGGGAGTTATGCTGCACCATAAATGCAACAACAAATGCGATCAAAATCGCAACTAAGGTAATAATTGATCCAACAGCATAATGATACCAAGCCTCTTTATTAATGGCATATTTTCTAATCTTTCTAATCTTCAAGTGCATTGCATCCATCTTGATCATGTGATCATCGACGACATCGGCAACATACAACTCCAATTTCATCTTCTCTTCTTTCAAATAATTGTTTTCTTTTTTAACTAAATTTAACTTCTCCACAAGAGGGTCGGTTGCAATTTCCGGTTCACATACCTCCTAGATAAAAATATCTATGTCAACTTGATGGGCATAATTGTCATAAACACGAAATGAAACAAATAGTTATAAAAGATAATATACCACATCCGAATCATAAACCGGACAAGGGCCGACGGGGACGGATATCAAAACCATGGCACTATATATAACAAACAATCATACAAGTAAGAAAATTATACAAGTAACTATCTAAATCATACAAATAAGATTTTTTTTACAAAAAGGATAAGAACAAGAGGCTCACCAAGGTGGTGCCGGCGACGGGACGGCGCGGGCGATCGACGGCGGTGAGGACGGGGACGGGAAGGCACTAAGTAAACCACACCTACACATATGCAAACTAAGAAGTTAATTTGACCTCAAATTGCATATAAATCAAATAAACTCCCACACAATTACTCCCAAACTAAAACCCATAAATCACTATACTTATAGAGCATGAAACGAGCTAAACTAGCAATGAGAGATGAAAGGATGAAGTTGCTAACCTTTTAGAACCCTTGGATAGATGGGGTGCATACAAACTAATAATAGTCTGGATCGTCTATATATGCTTCGGGATCAATAGATGCATCATCATCATCACTATCACGCATGTCGTCATGAATGCCGTGCTCATCGAGTTCAGCAGCATCAACATGTGGAAGGCCTTTCTGTAATCGGTCAAGCATTGACAGGTCATCCGCAGCAGTAACCTCTTCTTGTTCCAGCTCTTCTTGTTCCGGCTCAGGGGTGAAGTCGGATTCACTGTCGCTGTCTACTTCCATGTTCTGGGGTGAAGTAGAGCGGTTCTTGAAACGTTTTTTGGAAAGACATGTTTCTTGGAAGAATTCTCCTTCATATGTGTCCGGGTTAATGTGAGGTTCATAATCCTCTTCATTGGGGGGAGGTGGTCTAATACGTGGCGGCACTTCATAAACGACATCCCAACCATTCAGATTTGTATTAGTTTGGCAGGCCCACGGTAGAAAGAAAACTTGGGTCGCCTGTTGAGCCATAATATAGACATCGGGAACATCTAAATGGGTGCTTTGTTTGATTTCGACTAGCCCTATATGTTCATGAGTCCTTCTAGTCTCCTTCGGCTGGAACCAATAACATTTGAAGACAACGACGTTCGGTGGGTTTTCACCATAGAATAGAAGTTCATAAATTGCCTCAACTCTTCCATAATACTCGGTACCTCCTTCGCCGATAGCAGAGACACCACAATTTGTAGATTTTCGGTCGGCCATAGATAGCTCTTTGCCAAAGGTACGAAAGCGATACCGTTGATGTCGTAATTCTCAAATGAACGGACCTTATAGTCAAAACCATTAGCGGCTTGTCTCAATTCGGCGTCCATAGACTCTGAATTAGCCTACAAGTTTAATACGAAAGGATTGTTGCATTAGCCGCAAATTAGACCAAGAAATGAAATGGTCTATTAATGGTAATTACTGTTTGTTTGAACCAAGAGATGAAACCGGGATAGCCGCCTCCATGCTTTGCCAGAAGCTCATACTCTTCGATGGAATCCTTCTGGATCACCGCTTCATCCAAGAATTTGGTGACGTATCGAATGTATCAAATATCCGGGAATAAGGGCAGTTCAAAGGAATTAAAAGTTGCGAAACAATGTACCGAGAACTTACTCGATGTACGGCCGCACTTCTGTTAGGTTGTTGAAGATATACAATGAAATGGTCCGCCATTCTTCGACATCCAACCCTACTGGTTTCGAAGCACCGACTGGTGCGAGCTTCCCTTTGAATAGGCTGAGGTTGGATCCACCTTTTTTAGGGTCGCCAGCATTGTACCGAGGCTTCGGATTATGCAAATGACGATTTTTGTCTTCGTAGTGTGCTGTCACGAAGTTTGCCGCCTCCTCAGTAATGAATGCCTCGGCCATCGATGCTTCAATTCTACGTTTATTTTTACATTTTGCTCGAAGTGTCTTCTGCATCCTCTCAGTTGCATAGCACCAACGATTTTGCATGGGCCCCCCCAATCTTGCCTCGGTCGGGAGATGTAAAATCAAATGCTGCATTGGATTAAAGAAGCCCGGTGGAAAGATCTTCTCTAACTTGCACAGCAACTCCGGCGCCAACTTTTCCATGTCATCTATCATAGCAGGCGATAGTTCTTTCGCACAAAGAACACGGAAGAAATAGCTCAGCTCTGCCAGTACTAGCCATTCACCCTCAGGGATAAAGCCACGCAACATCACCGGCATTACCCGCTCAAGCCATATGTGCCAATCATGACTCTTGAGACCAAATATTTTCAATTTTTCAAGACTCGCTCCCCTCTTTAGATTCGCTGCATACCCATTGGGGAACATCAACTGCATTTTCACCCACAAGATAATTTCCCTCATAGCCGGCCTTCCAAGATTGAACCAGGCCTTTGGCTTTGTCCAGTTCTGCTTTCCTTTCAGTTGTCGCATGTTTTGTAACGGTCTATCACATATAGTCTGCAGATCGACTCTAGCCTTAGTATTATCCTTTGACTTCCCATCTATGCCGAACAATGTACCAAAAAGGGCCTCACCGATATTCTTTTCAGTGTGCATCATGTTGATGTTGTGTGGAAGAAAGAGGTCTTTGAAGTAAGGCAGATCCCACAAGCATGTCTTGTGAGTCCAGGCGTGTTCTGAATTATACCCCTTGAAATACCCTGGACGCTCTGGATCAGGCTCGAGAGCGTTTAACTGATCCAGGATCTGTTAGCCAGTCAACGCAGGTGGTGCAGAGTTTTTAACAACTCTACCTTTGGTGAAGTTCTTCTTGTCTTTTCTGAACTTATGGCGAGGATCCAGGAACTGTCTATGCAAGTCGAAGCAAGAATACTTGTGACCCGCCTGCAGCCAATGAAACTGAAGAGCTGCCTTGCATGTGGGGCACGGGAACCTTCCATGCGTACACCAGCCAATGAATAGCGCATACGCCGGCAAGTCATGCATCGAGTACATGTACCAGACATGCATTATGAAGTTTCATTTGCTAGCGGCGTCGTATGTCTTGAACCCATTATCCCAAGCTTCTTGCAATTCATCCTTAAGCAGCTGCATGTACACATTCATATTCTTCCCCGGATAGTTGGGCCCTGGAATTATCAACGTTAGGAAAATGTTCTTTCTTTGCATAATCTGTTCGGGGGGGAGATTGAGTGGAATGACAAATACAGGCCAACAACTGTATTGGGTTGCCGTCATACCAAACGGATTGAACCCATCTGTGCCGATGCAAACTCGAGGATGCCTTGGATCTGCCACTTTTTGCTCATGTAATGCATCGAAGTGCTTCCACGCAGAACCATCCGATGTGTGTACCATCATCTGATTCCCATCTGCATCTAGTTTAGTTCTTTTGCCCATTTTGTGCCATGTCATCTGTCTATCCCTCTCTTCGACCATGAAAAGACGTTGAAGTCTTGGTACGATTGGCAGATACCAAAGAACATTAATGGGGATTTTGGTCTGCCTCTTCTCACCCATACCGTTGTCTACCACAACATACCTGGAAGAGTTGCAAATGGGACAATAGTTCAAGTCCGCATACTCAAGCCTAAATAAGGCACATCCTTTCTCACAGGCATCTATCTTCTCATAGGGCACCTTAAGTGCACGGAGGATTTTGTCCGACTGGTACAGGTTTGTGTTGGGGAACGTTGCATGGAAAACAAAAAAAATTCTACGCACACGCAAGATCTATCCATGGAGATGCATAGCTATGAGAGGGGGAGTGTGTCTATGTACCCTCGTAGACCGTAAGTGGAAGCGTTAGAACAACGCGGTTGATGTCATCGAACAACTTCACGATCCAACCGACCGAGCACCGAACGTACGGCACCTCCGCGTTCAGCACACGTTCAGCTCGGTGACATCCTCGACTTCTTGATCCAGCAAGACAGCGAGGTAGTGGATGAGTTCCGGTAGCACAACGGCGTGGTGACGGTGATGGTGATGCTATCTCCGCAGGGCTTCGCCCAAGCACTATGAAAATATGACCGAGGGACGGAACTGTGGAGGGGGGCGCCGCACACGGCTAAGACAATGTTGTGTATCCCTTTGGGGCGCCCCCTCTCCTCTATTTATATATGTGTAGGGGCTTGGAGTAGATGGAATAGTGCGGCATGAACAGTAACTATGAATAGTACACACATGGACTTGGACTCCAAAGTCCAATCCTATTCCTACTAGGACTCTCCCTTTTTCCTTCCCTAGCTGCGTGGGCGTTTGAGGACTTGGTGCGCCTAGCCCAATAAGGCCAGGGCGCCTCCCCTTAGCCCATGCCAGCCCTTTGGACATGGTGGACCCACTTGTGGACTTTCGGACCCCTCCGGAATCCTCCGAAACCTTCTGGAAGCTTCCCGGTACAATACCGAAAAAAAACTGCACCTTTTTCCGAAACCCAAAATATGACTTCCCATATATAAATCTTTACCTATCGACCATTCCGAGACTCCTCGTGACGTTCGGGATCTCATTCGGGACTCCGAACAACATTCGGTTACCAATTCACATAACTCATATAACACTATATCGTCAACGAACGTTAAGCATGCGGACCCTACGGGTTCGGGAATGATGTAGACATGACTGAGACGCCTCTCCGGTCAATAACCAATAGCGGAACCTAGATGCCCATATTGGTTCCTACATATTCCACGAAGATCCTATCGGTCGAACCGCAATGACAACATACGTAATTCCCTTTCTCCATCGGTATGTTACTTGTCCGAGATTCGATCGTCGGTATCTCCATACCTAGTTCAATCTCATTACCCGCAAGACTCTTTACTTGTTCTGTAATACATCATCCCGTAACTAACTCCTTAGTCACTTTGCTTGCAAGCTTCTTATGATGTGCATTACAGAGAGGGCCCAGAGATACCTCTCCGAAACACGGAGTGACAAATCCCAGTCTCGATCCATGCCAACTCAACGAACACCTTCGGAGATACCTGTAGAGCATCTTTATGATCACCCAGTTACGTTGTGACATTTGATAGCACACAAGGTATTCCTCCGGTATCCGGGAGTTGCATGATCTCATGGTCTGAGGAACATGTATTTGACATTCAAGAAAGCAATAGCAATAAACAGAATGATCATATGCTAAGCTAACGGATGGGTCTTGTCCATCACATCATTCTCCTAATGATGTGATCCCGTTATCAAATGACAACTCATGTCTATGGTTAGGAAACCTTCCCCCCCCCCCCCCCCCCCCCCCCCCCCCCCCCCCCCCCCCCCCCCCCCCCCCCCCCCCCCCCCCCCCCCCCCCCCCCCCCCCCCCCCCCCCCCCCCCCCCCCCCCCCCCCCCCCCCCCCCCCCCCCCCCCCCCCCCCCCCCCCCCCCCCCCCCCCCCCCCCCCCCCCCCCCCCCCCCCCCCCCCCCCCCCCCCCCCCCCCCCCCCCCCCCCCCCCCCCCCCCCCCCCCCCCCCCCCCCCCCCCCCCCCCCCCCCCCCCCCCCCCCCCCCCCCCCCCCCCCCCCCCCCCCCCCCCCCCCCCCCCCCCCCCCCCCCCCCCCCCCCCCCCCCCCCCCCCCCCCCCCCCCCCCCCCCCCCCCCCCCCCCCCCCCCCCCCCCCCCCCCCCCCCCCCCCCCCCCCCCCCCCCCCCCCCCCCCCCCCCCCCCCCCCCCCCCCCCCCCCCCCCCCCCCCCCCCCCCCCCCCCCCCCCCCCCCCCCCCCCCCCCCCCCCCCCCCCCCCCCCCCCCCCCCCCCCCCCCCCCCCCCCCCCCCCCCCCCCCCCCCCCCCCCCCCCCCCCCCCCCCCCCCCCCCCCCCCCCCCCCCCCCCCCCCCCCCCCCCCCCCCCCCCCCCCCCCCCCCCCCCCCCCCCCCCCCCCCCCCCCCCCCCCCCCCCCCCCCCCCCCCCCCCCCCCCCCCCCCCCCCCCCCCCCCCCCCCCCCCCCCCCCCCCCCCCCCCCCCCCCCCCCCCCCCCCCCCCCCCCCCCCCCCCCCCCCCCCCCCCCCCCCCCCCCCCCCCCCCCCCCCCCCCCCCCCCCCCCCCCCCCCCCCCCCCCCCCCCCCCCCCCCCCCCCCCCCCCCCCCCCCCCCCCCCCCCCCCCCCCCCCCCCCCCCCCCCCCCCCCCCCCCCCCCCCCCCCCCCCCCCCCCCCCCCCCCCCCCCCCCCCCCCCCCCCCCCCCCCCCCCCCCCCCCCCCCCCCCCCCCCCCCCCCCCCCCCCCCCCCCCCCCCCCCCCCCCCCCCCCCCCCCCCCCCCCCCCCCCCCCCCCCCCCCCCCCCCCCCCCCCCCCCCCCCCCCCCCCCCCCCCCCCCCCCCCCCCCCCCCCCCCCCCCCCCCCCCCCCCCCCCCCCCCCCCCCCCCCCTCTTGTAAATACAGGCTTCACCGTAAGTCTGTACAAAACCATATGCTTTGATCACCTCATCAAAGCGTATATTCCAACTCCGAGATGCTTGCACCAGTCCATAGGTGGGTCGCTGGAGCTTGCACACTTTGTTAGCACCCTTAGGATCGATAAAACCTTCTGGTTGCATCATATACAACTCTTCTTTAAGAAAACCATTAAGGAATGCAGTTTTGACATCCATTTGCCAGATTTCATAATCATAAAATGCGGCAATTGCTAACATGATTCGGACAGACTTAAGCATCGCTACGGGTGAGAAAGTCTCATCGTAGTCAACCCCTTGAACTTGTCGAAAACCTTTCGCGACAAGTCGAGCTTTGTACACAGTGATATTACCATCAGCATCTGTCTTCCTCTTAAAAATCCATTTATTCTTAATGGCTTGCCGATCATCGGGCAAGTCCACCAAAGTCCATACTTTGTTCTCATACATGGATCCTATCTCAGATTTCATGGCCTCAAGCCATTTGTCAGAATCCGGGCTCATCATAGCTTCTTCATAGTTCGTAGGTTCGCCGTTGTCTAACAACATAACTTCCAGAATAGGATTACCGTACCACTCTGGTGAGGAACGTACTCTGGTCGACCTACGAAGTTCAGCAGTAATTTGATTTGAAGTTTCATGATCTTTATCATTATCTTCCTCTCTTATTGGTGTAGGCATCACAGGAATGGTTTTCTCTGATGAGCTACTTTCCAATTCGAGAGAAGGTACAATTACCTCATCAAGTTCTACTTTCCTCCCATTCATTTCTTTTGAGAGAAACTCCTTCTCTAGAAAGGACCCATTCTTGGCAACAAAGACCTTGCCTTCGGATCTGTGGTAGAAGGTGTACCCAATTGTTTCTTTAGGATATCCTATGAAGACGCGCTTCTCCGCTTTGGGTTCGAGCTTATCAGGTTGAAGCTTTTTCACATAAGCATCACATCCCCAAACTTTAAGAAACGACAGCTTAGGTTTCTTGCCAAACCATAGTTCATACGGTGTCATCTCAACGGATTTAGACGGTGCCCTATTTAACGTGAATGCAACTGTCTCTAATGCATAACCCAAAAATGATAGTGGCAAATCGGTAAGAGACATCATAGAACGCACCATATCCAATAAAGTATGGTTATGACGTTCGGACACACCATTACGCTGTGGTGTTCCAGGTGGCGTGAGTTGTGAAACAATTCCACATTTTCTTAAATGAAGGCCAAACTCATAACTCAAATATTCGCCTCCGCGATCAGATCGTAGAAACTTTATTTTCTTGTTACGATGATTCTCTACTTCACTCTGAAATTTTTTGAACTTTTCAAATGTTTCAGACTTGTGTTTCATCAAGTAGATATACCCATATCTACTCAAATCATCTATGAAGGTTAGAAAATAATGATACCCGCCGCGTGCTTCAACATTCATCGGACCGCATACATCGGTATGTATTATTTCCAATAAATCAGTAGCTCGCTCCATTGTTCCGGAGAACGGAGTTTTAGTCATCTTGCCCATGAGGCATGGTTCGCAAGTATCAAATGATTCATAATCAAGAGATTCCAAAAGTCCATCCGCATGGAGTTTCTTCATGCGCTTTACACCAATATGACCTAAACAGCAGTGCCACAAGTATGTTGCACTATCATTATCAACTTTGCATCTTTTGGCATCAATATTATGAATATGTGTATCACTACGATCGAGCTTCAACAAGAATGGACCATTCACAAAAGGTGCGTGACCATAAAAGATGTTACTCATATAAATAGAACAACCATTATTCTCTGACTTAAATGAATAACCATCTCGCAATAAACAAGATCCAGATATAATGTTCATGCTCAACGCTGGCACCAAATAACAATTATTGAGGTCTAAAACTAATCCCGAAGGTAGATGTAGAGGTAGCGTGCCGACGGCGATCACATCAACCTTGAAACCATTCCCGACGCGCATCGTCACCTCGTCCTTAGCCAATCTTCACTTATTCCGTAGCTCCTATTTCGAGTTACAAATATGAGCAACCGAACCAGTATCAAATACCCAGGCGCTACTGCGAGCATTAGTAAGGAACACATCAATAACATGTATATCAAATATACCTTTGCTCACTTTGCCATCCTTCTTATCCACCAAATACTTGGGGCAGTTCCGCTTCCAGTGACCAGTCCCTTTGCAGTAGAAGCACTCAGTTTCAGGCTTGGGTCCAGCTTTGGGTTTCTTCGTGGGAGCGGTAACTTGCTTGCCGTTCTTCTTGAAGTTCCCCTTCTTTCCCTTGCCCTTTTTCTTGAAACTAGTGGTCTTGTTAACCATCAACACTTGATGCTCCTTCTTGATTTCTACCTCCGCTGATTTCAGCATAGCGAAGAGCTCGGGAATTGTCTTCTCCATCCCTTGCATATTATAGTTCATCACGAAGCCTTTATAGCTTGGTGGTAGTGACTGAAGAACTCTGTCAATAACACTCTCAACCGGAAGATCAATTCCCAGCTGAGTCAAGTGGTTGTGGTACCCAGATATTCTGAGTATGTGTTCACTGACAGAACTGTTCTCCTCCATCTTACAGCTAAAGAACTTGTTGGAGACTTCATATCTCTCAACCCGGGCATTAGCTTGAAATACCAATTTCAGCTCTTGGAACATCTCATATGCTCGGTGGCGTTCAAAACGCTTTTGCAGTCCCGGTTCTAAGCCGTAGAGCATGGCACACTTAACTATCGAGTAGTCATCAGATCGAGCCTGCCAGGCGTTCACAACGTCTGCAGCAGCTCCTGCAGTAGGTCCATCACCTAGCGGTGCATCAAGGACATAATTCTTCTGTGCAGCAATGAGGATAATCCTCAAGTTACGGACCCAGTCCGTGTAGTTGCTACCATCATCTTTCAACTTAGCTTTCTCTAGGAACGCATTAAAATTCAACGGAACAGTAGCACAGGCCATTTATCTACAACATAGATATGCGAAGAAACTATCAAGACTAAGTTCATGATAAATTAAGTTTAATTAATCAAATTACTAATGAACTCCCACTTAAATTAACATCCCTCAAGTTAACTAAGTGATACATGATCCAAATCAACTAGCCCATGTCCGATCATCACGTGAGATGGGACAGTCATCAATGGTGAACATCTCCATGTTGATCATATCTACTATATGACTCATGTTTGACCTTTCGGTCTCCAGTGTTCCGAGACCATGTATGTACATGCTAGGCTCGTCAAGTTTAACCCAAGTATTCTGCTTGTGTAAAACTGGCTTACACCCGTTGTATGTGAACGTAGAATCTATCACACCCGATCATCACGTGGTGCTTCGAAACAACGAACTTTAGCAATGGTGCATACTCAGGGAGAACACTTTTATCTTGAAATTTAGTGAAGGGATCATCTTATAATGCTACCGTCGTTCTAAGCAAAATAAGATGCATAAAGGATAAACATCCCATGCAATCAAAATATGTGACATGATATGGCCATCATCTTGTGCTTTTGATCTCCATCTCCAAAGCATCATCATGATCTCCATCATCACCGGCTCGACACTTTGATCTCCATCGTTGCGTCGTGGTCGTCTCGCCAACTATTGCTTCTACAACTATTGCTAACGCATAGCGATAAAGTAAAGCAATTACATGGCGCTTGCATTTCATACAATAAAGAGACAACCATAAGGCTCCTGCCGGTTGCCGATAAATTACAAAACATGATCATCTCATACAATAACGTATATCACATCATGTCTTGACCATATCACATCACAGCATACCCTGCAAAAACAAGTTAGACGTCCTCTACTTTGTTGTTGCAAGTTTTTACGTGGCTGCTACGGGTTTCGAGCAAGAACCGTTCTTACCTACAGAAAAACAACCACAATGGTGATTTATCAAGTTTGCTGTTTTAACCTTCTTCAAGGACCGGCCGTAGTCAAATTCGATTCAACTAAAGTAGGAGAAACAGACACCCGCTAGCCACCTTTATGCAAACTAGTTGCACGTCAGTCGGTGGAACCGGTCTCATGTACGTGGACATGTAAGGTTGGTCCGGGCCACTTCATCTTACAATACTGCCGAATCAAAATAAGACATTGGTGGTAAGCAGTATGATGATCACCGCCCACAACTCTTTGTGTTCTACTCGTGCATATCATCTACGCATAGACCTGCCTCATGATGCCACTGTTGGGGAACGTTGCATGGAAAACAAAAAAAATTGTACACACACGCAAGATCTATCCATGGAGATGCATATCTATGAGAGGGGGAGTGTGTCTACGTACCCTTGTAGACCGTAAGCGGAAGCGTTAGAACAACGCGGTTGATGTCATCGAACAACTTCACGATCCAACCGACTGAGCACCGAACGTACGGCACCTCCGCGTTCAGCACACGTTCAGCTCGGTGACGTCCTCGACTTCTTGATCCAGCAAGACGGCGAGGTAGTGGATGAGTTCCGGCAGCACAACGGCGTGGTGACGGTGATGGTGATGCTATCTCCGCAGGGCTTCGCCCAAGCACTACGAAAATATGACCGAGGGACGGAACTGTGGAGAGGGGCGCCGCACACGGCTAAGACAATGTTGTGTATCCCTTTGGGGCGCCCCTCTCCTCTATTTATATATGTGTAGGGTCTTGGAGTAGAAGGAATAGTGCCATGTGAACAGTAACCGTGAATAGTACAGACGTGGACTTGGACTCCAAAGTCCAATCCTATTCCTACAAGGACTCTCCCTTTTTCCTTCCCTAGCTGCGTGGGCTTTTGAGGACTTGGTGCGCCTGGCCCAATAAGGCCAGGGCACCTCCCCTTAGCCCATGCCAGCCCTTGGGACGTGGTGGACCCACTTGTGGACTTCCGGACCCCTCCGGAATCCTCCGGAACCTTCTGGAAGCTTCCCGGTACAATACCGAAAAAAAACTGCACCTTTTTCCGGAACCCAAAATATGACTTCCCATATATAAATCTTTACCTCTCGACCATTCCGAGACCCCTCGTGACATCCAAAATCTCATCCGGGACTCCGAACAACATTCGGTTACCAATTCACATAACTCATATAACACTATATCGTCAACGAACGTTAAGCGTGCGGACCCTACGGGTTCGGGAATGATGTAGTTACTTGCCCGAGATTCGATCGTCGGTATCTCCATACCTAGTTCAATCTCGTTACCGGCAAGTCTCTTTACTCGTTCCGTAATACATCATCCCGTAACTAACTCCTTAGTCACTTTGCTTGCAAGCTTCTTATGATGTGCATTACCGAGAGGGCCCAGAGATACCTCTCCGAAACACGGAGTGACAAATCCCAGTCTCGATCCATGCCAACTCAACGGACACCTTCGGAGATACCTGTAGAGAATCTTTATGATCACCTAGTTACATTGTGACGTTTGATAGCACACAAGGTATTCCTCCGGTATCCGGGAGTTGCATGATCTCATGGTCTGAGGAACATGTATTTGACATTCAACAAAGCAGTAGCAATAAACAGAACGATCATATGCTAAGCTAACGGATGGGTCTTGTCCATCACATCATTCTCCTAATGATGTGATCCCATTATCAAATGACAACTCATGTCTATGGTTAGGAAACCTTAACCATCTTTGATCAATGAGCTAGTCTAGTAGAGGCTCACTAGGGACACGGTATTTGTTTATGTATTCACATATGTATTTAAGTTTCCGGTCAATACAATTCTAGCATGAATAATAAACCTTTATCATGAACAAGGAAATATAAAATAATAACAACTTTATTATTGCCTCTAGGGCATATTTCCATCAGTTTGCAGGCATTACATGGCCTTTGGGTAGAAAGCGTCCAAATAGTGTCATCATCACGTCGTAGCATTCTCTGCCCAAGTTGAATTGAGCCTTCAGAGCCATTACTTGTGTGATGGCATCCAGTTGACAAAGCTCAGTGTGCTCGTGTAGAGGACGTTTTGAAGACTCCAACATTTCATTGAAGGCCTTTGCAGATTCCTCAATCTCATCGTCCGAATCCCGAGCATCATCAAAGTCTTGCACCATGTCTTCGATCCCGGTACCATGCTCGTCGGTGCGATGATGAACCACCTCAGCTCTGGTACGTTGGGCAGACTCTCCATGAAATGTCCACACTGTATAATCGGGCGTAAACCCCCACTTCTGCAGGTGTTTACCCATTTCATCCTCTTTCCTCTGAGAAAAGTTGTCGCACCTAACATAGGGGCACCAGGTTTTTCTCTGGCCATTTGCAAATGCGGCTTTCACAAACCCCTTGGTTTTTGTTAACCATTCATTGCTCATGTCTTCCTGACTAGTGTGACCGGTGTACATCCACGCACGATCACTCATCTTGCCTACCTACTAAACACCCAAGAAATATATATATAATTCATCATATATATTCATCAGTTAATGAAGTTTGTCAATTTTTATTACATCCATGCAACCTACACGCTAATAGGTAAAGATAGGTCCTAATCCCACCCGAGTATGTGTAGATTGGGTTTGTTTTCCCATGCTCTGCTCCGGATCCGACGCAAAATTTTGGCAGCACCTCCCCGCTGTTCTCCTGATACATGTCTCAGCAATAAACAGAGAGGATGTGTACCCGGAGAACAACAGGGAGGCACTGACGAAATTCTGCATCGGATCCGGAGCAGAGCATGGGAAAATGAACCCAATCTACACATACTTGGGCTATCCATGGATAACGTGGACAATTCAAAAGGATGACGGTTATAAATATGCAAAGACATGCATATTTATAGATGCCGCCCTTTCGAACGGGAGACGCATACTAGTCACGCATACTGGTGATTGAAGACACCTATAGCTAGCAAGTTTCATTGGGCACGAAGACCGAAACAGAGCAAATAATGAAGGAGGGAGGAGGAGATGTCATTTGTTCTCACCCACAAACGCAGGGGAGCTCGTCAAACGCGCACGTGGAGGTCGTCGAACACCAGACCCTCGCAGCGACGAAACACTGCACATTTAAATCCACACGATCAACACGAATATTCAATTCTGATAGAACAACTGCATATAACTACTATTTTCTATTTTTTTTATTTTTCTCCTCTATTCCTTCTTCTTCTCGTCTTCTTCTTCTCCTCCTCCTCCTTCTTCTTTAATTTTCTTCTTGTCCTCCTCCTCCTCCTTCTTCTTCTTCTTCTTCTTCTTCTTCTTCTTCTTCTTCTTCTTCTTCTTCTTCTTCTTCTTCTTCTTCTTCTTCTTTAATTTTCTTCTCCTCCTCCTCCTCCTCCTCCTTCTTCTTCTTCTTCTTCTTCTTCTTCTTCTTCTTCTTCTTCTTCTTCTTCTTCTCCTCCTCCTCCTCCTTCTTCTTCTTCTTCTTCTTCTTCTTTCTTCTTCTTCTTCTCCTTCTTCTTTAATTTTCTTCTCCTCCTCCTCCTCCTCCTCCTTCTTCTTCTTCTTCTTCTTCTTCTCCTCCTCCTTCCCCCCCCCCCCCCCCCCCCCCCCCCCCCCCCCCCCCCCCCCCCCCCCCCCCCCCCCCCCCCCCCCCCCCCCCCCCCCCCCCCCCCCCCCCCCCCCCCCCCCCCCCCCCCCCCCCCCCCCCCCCCCCCCCCCCCCCCCCCCCCCCCCCCCCCCCCCCCCCCCCCCCCCCCCCCCCCCCCCCCCCCCCCCCCCCCCCCCCCCCCCCCCCCCCCCCCCCCCCCCCCCCCCCCCCCCCCCCCCCCCCCCCCCCCCCCCCCCCCCCCCCCCCCCCCCCCCCCCCCCCCCCCCCCCCCCCCCCCCCCCCCCCCCCCCCCCCCCCCCCCCCCCCCCCCCCCCCCCCCCCCCCCCCCCCCCCCCCCCCCCCCCCCCCCCCCCCCCCCCCCCCCCCCCCCCCCCCCCCCCCCCCCCCCCCCCCAGAGAGAGGGGGTGGGGCCGGGGGGAACGGTCTATTTTAGTTAGGTCACTTCTTTGCCGTCTGCTAGCAGACGGCAAAGATGTAGGCTAGCAGACGGCAAAGAAGGGTGGGGCCGGGGGTAACAGCCGTTAGTTAGGTATCCTTCTTTGCCGTCAGCTGGCGGACGGCAAAGAGGAAACAGGCGGACGGCAAAGATGAGGCGGACGGCATCCAGCCCGTCCGTCTGACCTAACCATCTCCAGGGTCCAGTGGGGCCCAACTGGTCTCTTTGCCATCTGCCTTTGGGCCCTTTGCCGTCTGCTGGCTGACGGCAAAGAACTAGCGGACGGTAAACTATATCGTTGCCATCAGCCTGTGCTTTGCCGTCAGTTTTATGTAAGCGGACGGCAAAGACCTTCTTTGTCGTCTGCTAGCAGACGGCAAAGAACTGGCTGACGGCAAATTCCCTGATTCCAGTAGTGGCTGTGATAATTCTATCTTGGAGTCATGTAGCTGAGTCCGTCGAGTGTTTGTGCATGAACTAGGGCTCAGTTTCAAAGGTACACAAACATACACTACCTCTAATGATAGTACTTTTCCTATGGATTGCAACCTAGCAGCCTAATTAATCTAGCACGTAGGACAATAGATTGATTTACTAATGAGACATTCCTTTGAAAATCAAAATTGCTGCTAGTTGATATCCTTCTATTTTCTAATAAAATTTCATAGTTATATGACCAGTATATCTTTCGGGCTACATATTACGTATATTCAACTCATTAGATAGTTGTTAAAAGGTCTATTTACAAGTCTAGCAGGCTGCAAAATTTTCGGGTTTTGACTCGCCCCCTATGTCCAATTCCTGGCTCCGCCCTTGCCTAGCCGCCGCCATTTCCATCTCCATAGCTGCCATCACCACCATAGTCCATCTCCCTCTAGTTCATACTTGTAATCGTGCATCGCACAAGGCAGCCATTGTAAGACATATTTGCAATCAATCAATCTTCAAGATGTGTTCTTCAATGTTTTCTTCTTGTGATCTAATCTCCATGTGTGAGTAATTCGGTAAGGTATGGGTTGAGACATAGGCCTTGCAACCGGCTGTATTTGTTGTAGGGATCAATGGAAGGGCTTTGAATTAACATCCCGTATGTGTGAAATAAAATTGTTTTGTAGATGTCTCTTGTCTTGTCCGTGATCTTCATCCCTGCAGGTACTCAGGATCATGAAGATCGAGCCACGGAGAGGCTAAGGGCAGGGAGAACGTGAAGTGACATTCTGAACACCAGTGACATAAAGGCTTAGTACAGTGACACGGATCCAATCCTTGTGGATTCAAGAGGTGTAGTCATTAAACACCCAAAGCTCTTGTCTGATTATTTTAATCTTAATTATCGAGGCAACCCAGCGCGATGGATAGGACCTGTGGTAGGACAACTGATTCTTGATGCAGGACTCATGCCGGTCAAGATGTTATTTGGACACATCCCCCACTTTGGTTCGTAACAAGCACATCTCGATGGGTGAGTTCCAGCGCACAAATTAA
The DNA here is from genome assembly GCA_036873465.1 of Thinopyrum obtusiflorum. Lineage (NCBI taxonomy): Eukaryota > Viridiplantae > Streptophyta > Magnoliopsida > Poales > Poaceae > Thinopyrum > Thinopyrum obtusiflorum. The sequence goes on along the minus strand of JAAAWM010010769.1, from coordinate 23,160 downwards.
GATTATATTTGGTCCCGACACAAATACATGGTTGTAAGAATTAAGACCTGATACCAATTCCTCTTTTTTTATAGTGTTTGAATCATCATTTGCTTGATTGATCTGGTTAAAAGCTAGAATTGAAGCTTGCTAGAGACCATCGCTTCAAGGGAACCTTCGTATCGTGGGTTCAATAACTCAGGGTCACCTCTGGGGAAATAGGTGCGAGATACTTTTCTGTTCCTTTACCGAATCACTAAAAGGAGGTATCAGTCCCTGATACGTCCAATTTGCATCATGATTTCCTACTATTATTTATAATGTTTTTGATCATTATTTCACTTTATGATACAATTCTTATGCCTTTTCTCTCTTATTTTGCAAGTATCACATGAAGAGGGAGATCGCCGACAGCTAGAATTCTGGACCAGAAATGGGTGAAACAGAGATAGCTATTATGCACAACACCAAATGACCTGAAAATTTACAGAGAGTTATTTTGGAATATATAAAAAATACTGATGAAAGAATTACCAGGAGGGGCCCACCAGGAAGCCACAAGCCTGGGGGGCGAGCCCTACCCCCTGGGCGTGCCCCCCGAGCTTGTGGGGCCCCTGGCAGGACTCTGGCCCCCTCCTTCTGCTATATGAAGCCATTTGCCCTAGAAAAAATAAAGAGAAGACTTTTGGGATGAAGTGCCGCCGTCTCGAGGCGGAACCTGGGCAGGAGCACTTTTGCTCTCCGGCGGAGCGATTCCGCCGGGGAAACTTCCCTCCGGGAGGGGGAAATCGAAGCCATCGACATCACCAACGATCCTCTCATCATGGGAGGACCAATCTTCATCAACATCTTCACCAGCACCATCTCATCTCAAACCCTAATTCATCTCTTGTATTCAATCTTTGTCTCAAAACCTCATATTGGTACCTGTGGGTTGCTAGTAGTGTTGATTACATCTTGTAGTTGATGCTAGTTGGTTTATTTGGTGGAAGATTATATGTTCAGATCCTTAATGATATTCAATACCCCTCTGATCTTGAACATGAATATGATTTGTGAGTAGTTACTTTTGTTCTTAAGGACATGGGAGAAGTCTTGTCATAAGTAATCATGTGAATTTGGTATCCGTTCGATATTTTGATGATATGTATGTTGTTGCTTCCTTTAGTGGTGCCGTGTGAACGTCGACTACATGACACTTCACCATCTTTGGGCCTAAGGGAAGGCATTATGGAGTAGTAATTAGATGATGGGTTGCTAGAGTGACAGAAGCTTAAACCCTAGTTTATGCGCTATTCCGTAAGGGGCTAATTTGGATCCATATGTTTCATGCTATGGTTAGCTTTATCTTAATTCTTCTTTCGTAGTTGCAGATGCTTGCGAGAGGGGGTAATCATAAGTGGGAGGCTTGTTCAAGTAAGAACAGCACCCAAGCACCGGTCCACCCACATATCAAATTATCAAAGTTGCGAACGCGAATCAGACAAACATGATAAAATTGACTAGATGAAATTCCCATGTGTCCTCGAGAACGCTTTGCTCATTATACGAGTTCGTTCTGGCTTGTCCTTTGCTATAAAAAGGATTGGGCCACCTTGCTGCACTTTATTAAACTTGTTACTTGTTACGAATTATCTTGCTATCAAAACTATCTGTTACCACTACTTTCAGTACTTGCAGAGAATACCTTGCTGAAAACCGGTTGTCATTTCCTTCTGCCCCTCGTTGGGTTCGACACACTTACTTATCGAAAGGACTATGATTGATCCCCTATACTTGTGGGTCATCAAGACTCTTTTCTGGCGCTGTTGCCGGGGAGTGAAGTGCTACTTGTGAGCTGCGTTGGTAATTCCTTGAAGAGGAAGGGAGATGCAGTACAGTAGAGATAAGTATTTCCCTTAGTTATGAAACCAAGGTTATAAATCTAGTAGGAGAATCACGCAACACCTCGTTAACAGTACCTGCATACAAAATAACAAATCCTTGCACCCAACACAAACAAGGGGTTGTCAATCCCTTGCCGGTCAATTGCAAGATTAAATTGTATGTGATAGATAGATAGATTGAACTAAAATATAAAATAAAATAAATAAAGAAAAAGTGCAGTAAGGTATTTTTAGGATTTTCAATATATGATAGAAGTAGACCCGGGGGGCATAGTTTTCACTAGAGGCTTCTCTCATGAAAATAGCATATGATGGGTAAACAAATTACTATTGGGCAATTGATAGAAAAGCAAATAATCATGACGATATCCAAGGCAATGATCATGTATATAGGCATCATGTCCGAGACAAGTAGACCGACCCCTGCCTGCATCTACTACTATTACTCCACACATCGACCGCTATCCAGCATGCATCTAGTGTATTAAGTCCATAAAGAACAGAGTAACGCCTTAAACAAGATGACATGATGTAGACAAAGTAAACTCACGCATGAATAAACCCCATCTTTTTACCCTTAATAGCATCGATACATACGTGTCATGTCCCTTTCTGTCACTGGGATTGAGCACTGCAAGATCGAACCTATTACAAAGCACCTCTCCCATTGCAAGATAAATCAATCTAGTTGGCCAAACCAAATCAATAGATCAGAGAGAAATACGAAGCTATAATAATCATGCATAAAAGAGTTTAGAGAAGACTCAAATAATATTCATGGATAATCTGATCATAAACTCACAATTCATCGAATCCCAACAAACACACCGCAAAAAGTGATTACATCGGATAGAACTCCAAGAACATCGAGGAGAACATTGTATTGAAGATCAAAAAGAGAGAAGAAGCCATCTAGCTACTAACTATGGACCCGAAGGTCTGTGGTAAACTACTCACGCATCATCGGAAGGGCAGCAAGGTTGATGTAGAGCCCCTCCATGATCGATTCCCCCTCTGGTGGAGTACCGGAAAAGGCCTTCAGATGGGATCTCTCGAGAACAGAAGCTTGCGGTGGTGAAAAAAGAATTTCATGGACTCCTCTGCTGGTTTCCTGATTTTAGAGAATTTATAGTGGAGGAATTAGGTCAAACGGAGCTATGTGGGCCCCATGAGCCACCAGGGCGTGCCCCCTTGGGGCGTGCCCCCTTGGGGCGTGCCGTGGTGCCTCGTGGGCCACTGCTTCATCTTCTGGCCCTCTCCCAAAGCTTCCAGTACTTTTTATGTCCAAAAAAAATCTCCAAAAAGTTTCGTGGCATTTGGACTTCGTTTGGTACTGATATCCTTGAAAACCAAAAACAGGCAAAAAACAGCAACTGGCACTGGGCACTAAGTTAATAGGTTAGTCCCAAAAAATGATATATAATTGCTGTAAATGTATATAAAAACATCCAAGATTTATAATATAATAGCATGGAACAATCAAAAATTATAGATACGTTGGAGACGTATAAAGCATCCCCAAGCTTAATTCTTGCTCGTCCTCGAGTAGGTAAATGATAAAAACAAATTTTTTGATGTGGAATGCTACCTATCATATTCATCATATATTCTTTTCTTTTGTAGCATGGATATTTGGACTTGAATGATTCAAAGCAATAGTCTATAATTTGACATGAAGACATAAATACTCAAGCATACTAACAAGCAACCATGTTTTTCAAAATATCAACGCTAAAGAAAGTTATCCCTAGCCCATTATGCTCAATCATTGATCCATTCATGAAACACACTCAATATTAGCTACACACAATGCACAAGTATGACAATAGTGCTCTCTAGTTGGTGCTTTATAAGAGAAGATGGAGACTCAAAATAAAAATAAAAATAAAAATTGCATAAAAGTAAATAGATAGGCCCTTCGCAGAGGGAAGCAGAGATTTACAAATGTGCCAAAGCTCAAAGCTTAAATTAGAGAGATAAAATATTTTGAGATGCATCCTTTTCCTGTCAACAAAAATGACCGAGAATTCCCAATATCTTCCATGCTAGACACATCATAGGCGGTTCCCAAACAGAAAATAAAGTTTATTTCCTTTCTACCATTCTTTCACAATCCATGGCTAGCCGTATCCATGGGTGCCCTCCATACCAACACTTTCCAAGGAATTTTGTTGTTATTAATTTTTGATTCATTGTGGGACTGGGCATCCCTATTACCAGCCACTCTCTCGTGCAATGACAAGTGAATAAATACTCAACGTGAGAATAACACACCTAGCATGGAAAATATTGGCCACCCCCTGCCGCTTCATGAGCGGTATGGGCACACAAAACGGAATTATTTTGAAAATTAGAGTTGGCACATGCAAATTTACTTGGAACGGCATGGAAACACCGCATATAGGTAGATATAGTGGCCTCATTTGGCACAACTTGGGTTTAAGGAGTTTGGATGCACAAGCAGTATTCCCGCTTAGCACAAATGAAGGCTAGCAAATAGATTGAGAAGCAACCAACCAAAAAGCGAAAACGGTCATAAACATGCATTGAACATAACTAACACCGAATAATGCACCTTAAGTAGGATATAATTTCGTTGCATAACTATTGACTTAATGTGCATGCATAGGGAATCACAAACCTTAACACTAATATTCTTACTAAATCACAATTACTCACTAACATGACTCACATATTATCATCTCCATATCGCAAAATTATTGCAAGGAATCAAACTTATCATATCCAATGATCTATATGAAAGTTTTTATTATATCCCTCTTGAATATTCATCACTTTGGGACCAAATTCATATCTTGTGCAAATTACCATTACTATTATCAACTCTCAAAAAGATATAAGAGAAGCATGAGAGTTCAAATATTTCTTCAAAATATAGCCACCGTCGTGCTCAAAAAGATTTAAGTGAAGCACTAGAGCAACTCCCTAGCTCAAAAAATTTAAGTGAAGCACATAGAGTATTCTAACAAATCATGATGAACGTATGGCTCTCTCAAATTGGTGTGTCCAGCAAAGATGATTGTGACAAACTAAAAAGCAAACAAAGCAAATACTCATATAATACACGGCACTCCAAGCAAAACACATATCATGTGACGAATAAAAATACAGCTCCAAGTAAAATTACCGATGATTGGTAGAAGAAAGAGGGAATGCCTTCCGGGGCATCCCCAAGCTTAGACGCTTGAGTCTTCCTTGAATATTACCTTGGGTGCCTTGGGCATCCCCAAGCTTAGGCTCTTGCCACTCCTTATTCCTTCATCCATCGTGATCTCACCCAAAACTTGAAAACTTCAATCACACAAAACTCAACAAAACCTTCGTGAGATCCGTTAGTATAACAAAAAAAAATTCACAACTTTAAGTACTGTTGCAAACCCATTCATATTTTATTTTTGCATTGTACCTACTGTATTCTAACTTCTCCATGGCTTATACCCCCCGATACAATCCATAGTTTCATCAAAATAAGCAAGCAATTCATGAAAAACAGAATCTGTCAAAAACAGTACAGTCTGTAGAGATCTATTTAAAAGCCATATTCTGTAAATCCAAAAAATCTGAAAAATTAGGACAACGTGGGAAGTTCACATACCAATACTGTGTAAAAATTTCAGATTTTTCTGACGCTCCAGTACAGAACTAAAATTCCATCACTGGACGCAAAACTTTCTGTTTTCCAAACAGCATCAATTATACTATCTTCCAAATTATCCCAAAGGCTTTACTTGGCACAAACACTAATTAAAACACAAAAACACAATCATAACAGTATAATAATTGTGTGAACACACAAGAATAGAAACAAAAAGCAAAGATTTATTTTATTCATTGGGTTGCCTCCCAACAAGCGCTATTGTTTTATGCCCCTAGCTAGGCATAATGCATAGTTTCAAGTATTGTCATCTTTCAAGTTGATTCCATAAGTGGCCCTCATAATTTATTCATATGGTGCTTTAATTTTATTCCTAGGGAAATTTTCCATACCCTTCTTTAATGGAAACTTAAATTTTATATTCCCTTCTTTCATGTCAATAACGGCACCCATGGTTCGTACGAATGGTCTACCAAGTATTATGGGGCAAGAAGAATTACATTCAATGTCAAGTACAATAAAATCAACGGGCACATAGTTTTTATTTGCAAGAATAAGCACATCATTAATTCTACCCAAAGGCTTTTTAATAGTGGAATCTGCAAGATGCAAATTAAGAGAACATTCATCTATATTGGTAAAACCTAGCACATCACATAGAGATTTTGGAATTGTGGAAATGCTAGCACCCAAAACACATAAAGAATTGCACTCATAATTTTTAATTTTAACTTTAATGGTGGGTTCCCATTCATCATATAATTTTCTAGGAATTGAAATTTCTAGTTCTAGCTTTTCTTCTAACGCTTTCATCATTGCTTCTAAGATATGTTTAGTAAAAGCCTTGTTTTGTTCATAAGCATTGGGTGAATTCAACATGGATTGTAATAAAGAAATACATTCAATCAAGGAACAATTGTCATAATTAAAATCTTTGTAATCCAAGAGAGTGGACACATCGCTAGTTAAAGTTTATACCTCTCCAAACCCACTTCTATCAATTTTTTTATCAAGATTTTCACCCTCCGAATTATGGGAACGCCTTCTAGCTAAAGTTGACTCTTATTCAGTCCCCTTTTCATCAAGTTTTATATTGCTAAACAAAGAATCAATAGATGAAACACCAATCATTTTAATATCCTCATCATTACTACGATAAAAACTGGGAGGAATCGCTTTTTCTAAAAATTCTCGTTTAGCTTTTAGCATAGTTGTTCTTTTCTTACTCTCATCCATGGAGACATATAAAGCCTTAATTGATTCATTAATATCAATTTTGGGTGGTGATACGTCTCCAACGTATCTATAATTTTTGATTGTTCCATGCTGTTATAATATCAATCTTGGATGTTTTTATAATCATTTACAGCATTTTTATATCATTCTTGGAGACTAACCTATTAACCTAGTGCCCAGTGCCAGTTGCTGTTTTCTGCCTGTTTTTGCTTTACAGAAAATCAATATCAAACGAAGTCCAAATACAGTGAAAGTTTTTGGAGATTTTTTATTGGACCAGAAGAACACTAGAAGCTTCGGGAGAGGGCCAGAAGAAGAAGAGGTGGGCCACGAGGCACCAGGGCACGCCCCAGGGGGTGGCGCGCCCTGGTACCTCGTGGGCCCACCCCACCTCCGTTTGACCTAATTCCAGCACTATAAATTCCAAAAAAATCAGAAACCCTCAGGAGAGTCCACGAAATACTTTTTACGCCGCCGCAAGCTTCTGTTCCAGAGAGATCCCATCTGGGGTCCTTCTTTGGTAATCCGCCGGAGGGGGAATCGATCACGGAGGGGCCCTACATCAACCTTGCTACCCTTCCGATGATGCGTGAGTAGTTTACCACAGACCTTCGGGTCCATAGTTAGTAGCTAGATGGCTTCTTCTCTCTTTTTGATCTTTAATACAATGTTCTCCTTGATGTTCTTGGAGATCTATCTGATGTAATCTCTTTTTGCGGTGTGTTTGTTGGGATCCGATGAATTGTGAGTTTATGATCAGATTATCCATGAAATTATTTGAGTCTTTGCTGCACTCTTTTATGCATGATTATTATAGCCTCGTATTTCTTCTCCGATCTATTGATTTGGTTTGGCCAACTAAGTTGATTTATCTTGCAATGGGAAGAGGTGCTTTGTAGTGGGTTCGATCTTGCGGTGCTCAATCCCAGTGACAGAAAGGGACATGACACGTATGTATCGTTGCTACTAAGGGTAACAAGATGGGATCTATTCATTGGGTTTATTAATTTGTGAGTTTGTCTTGTCTACGTCATGTCATCGTTCTTAAGGCATTACTCCGTTCTTATGGACTTAATACACTAGATGCATGCTGGATAGCCCATCGATGTGTGGAGTAATAGTAGTAGATGCAGGCAGGAGTCGGTCTACTAATCTTGGATGTGATGCCTATATACATGATCATTGCCTTGGATATCGTCATGATTATTTGCTTTTCTATCAATTGCCCAACAGTAATTTGTCTACCCACCGTATGCTATTTTCTCGAGAGAAGCCTCTAGTGAAACCTATGGCCCCCGGGTCTTATCAATCTCATATTACTAAAACCCTAAAAATATTGCTGCAATTTTCTTTTACTTATTTTATTTTGTATTTTTATTTCAATCTATCAATCTATCAAATACAATTTAATCTTGCAATCTTAACACCAAGGGATTGACAACCCCTTGTTTGCGTTGGGTGCAAGGATTTGTTGTTTGTGTGCAGGTGCTGCTCACTGGGTGTTGTGTGATTCTCCTACTGGTTCGATAACCTTGGTTTCATAATCGAGGGAAATACTTATCTCTACTGTGCTGCATCATCCCTTCCTCTTCAGGGAAAATACCAACGCAAGCTACAAGTAGCAGGAAGAATTTCTGGCGCCGTTGCCGGGGAGACATCATCAACATCTATCAAGTACCTTTGCGCAAACACTCATCTCCTTGCATTTACTTTATTTGCTATTTGCCTCTCATTTTCATCTCCCCCACATCTAAAACCTTTTTACAAAAATATAAAAATATTTTCTGTTTGCCTTTTTGCCTTTTTCTCGTTTGCTTGATTGCTATCTTGTTTGCGTAGTCATGATGTCTCAAAAAAATACAAAATTGTGTGATTTTTCCAATACTAATAATAATGATTTTATTAGTACTCCAATTGCTCCTCCCGCCACTAGTGCAGAGACTTGTGATATTAATGCCGCTTTGCTAAATCTTGTTATGAAAGATCAATTTTCTGGTAGTCCTAATGAAGATGCCGCATCCCATCTTAATACTTTCGTAGAACTGTGTGACATGCAAAAGAAAAAATATGTGGATAATGATATTGTGAAATTAAAATTATTCCCGTTCTCACTGCGGGATCGTGCTAAAATTTGGTTTTCATCTTTACAATGAAATAGTATCGATTCTTGGGATAAGTGTATAGATGCTTTTATTACTAAGTATTTTCCTCCCGCGAAAACTATTTCTCTTAGAAATTAGATTATGAATTTTAAGCAACTTGATCATGAACATGTTGCCCAATCTTGGGAGAGGATGAAATTAATGATAATAAATTGCCCCACTCATGGTTTAAATTTATGGATGATCATACAATTTTTTTATGTGGGATTGAATTTTGTCTCTAGAAATCTTTTAGATTCTGCCGCGGGTGGTACGTTTATGGAAATTACTTTGGGAGAAGCTACTAAATTGCTTTATAATATTATGGCAAATTATTCACAATGGCATACCGAAAGAGTTCCTACTAGTAAAAAGGTGAACTCTATTGAAGAAATTAGTACTTTGAGTGATAAAGTTGATGCGCTTATGAAATTGGTTGCTAGTAAAAATGCTAATATTGATCCTAATGATGTGCCATTATCCACTTTGATTGAGCCAAATAATGATCCCGTAGATGTGAATTATGTCTCGCGAAGCAATTTCAACAACAATGCTTATAGAGGTAATTTCAACGCTAGGCCGTTTCCCGAAAATTCCTCTAACAATTATGGCAATCCTTATGGTAATTCCTACAATAATAATAGGATACCTTCTGATCTTGAAAGTAATATTAAAGAATTTATTAATGCTCAAAAAGTTTTCAACACTATGATAGAATAAAAATTGAGTAAAATTGATGATATGTCTAGGAGCATTGATAGAATTATTCATGATGTGGAAAATCTTAAGACTAAAATTTTGCCACCTAAAATTGATATTAGTGAATCAATTAAAGCTTTACATGTCTCCATGGATGAGAGTAAGAAAAGAACCACCATGTTAAGAGCTAAACGGGAATTTTTAGAAAAAGCGATTCCTCCCGGTTTTTATCGTAGTAATGATGAGGATATAAAAATGATTGGTGTTTCATCTATTGATTCTTTGTTTAGCAATATAAAAATGGAAGAAAAGGGAACTGAAGACGAGTCAACTTTAGTTAGTAGGCGTTCCCATAATTTGGAGGGTGAAAATCTTGATGAGAAAATTACTAAAAGTGGGTTTGGAGAGGTAAAAACTTTAAATAGCGATGTGCTCACTCTCTTTGATTACAAAGACTTTAATTATGACAATTGTTCCTTGATTGTGTGTATTTTCTTGCTGCAATCCATGTTAAATTCACCCAATGCTTATGAGCAAAACAAAGCTTTTACTAAACACATCGTAGAGGCAATGATGAAAGCGTTAGAAGAAAAGCTTGAACTAGAGGTTTCAATTCCTAGAAAATTATATGATGAATGGGAACCCACCATTAAAGTTAAGATTAAAAATTATGAGTGCAATGCTTTGTGTGATTTGGGTGCTAGCGTTTCCACAATTCCAAAATCTTTATGTGATGTGCTAGGCCTTACCAATATTGATGAATGTTCTCTTAATTTGCACTTGGCGGATTCTACTATTAAAAAGCCTTTGGGTAGAATTAATGATGTGCTTATTCTTGCAAATAGAAATTATGTGCCCGTTGATTTTATTGTTCTTGATATTGAATGCAATTCTTCTTGCCCAATTGTACTTGGTAGACTGTCCTTACGAACTATAGGTGCCGTTATTGATATGAAAGAAGGGAATATAAAATTTCAGTTTCCACTAAATAAAGATATGGAACATTTCCCTAGGAAAAGAATTAAAGCACCATATGAATCAATCATGACCCCCCCCCCCCCCCCCCCCCCCCCCCCCCCCCCCCCCCCCCCCCCCCCCCCCCCCCCCCCCCCCCCCCCCCCCCCCCCCCCCCCCCCCCCCCCCCCCCCCCCCCCCCCCCCCCCCCCCCCCCCCCCCCCCCCCCCCCCCCCCCCCCCCCCCCCCCCCCCCCCCCCCCCCCCCCCCCCCCCCCCCCCCCCCCCCCCCCCCCCCCCCCCCCCCCCCCCCCCCCCCCCCCCCCCCCCCCCCCCCCCCCCCCCCCCCCCCCCCCCCCCCCCCCCCCCCCCCCCCCCCCCCCCCCCCCCCCCCCCCCCCCCCCCCCCCCCCCCCCCCCCCCCCCCCCCCCCCCCCCCCCCCCCCCCCCCCCCCCCCCCCCCCCCCCCCCCCCCCCCCCCCCCCCCCCCCCCCCCCCCCCCCCCCCCCCCCCCCCCCCCCCCCCCCCCCCCCCCCCCCCCCCCCCCCCCCCCCCCCCCCCCCCCCCCCCCCCCCCCCCCCCCCCCCCCCCCCCCCCCCCCCCCCCCCCCCCCCCCCCCCCCCCCCCCCCCCCCCCCCCCCCCCCCCCCCCCCCCCCCCCCCCCCCCCCCCCCCCCCCCCCCCCCCCCCCCCCCCCCCCCCCCCCCCCCCCCCCCCCCCCCCCCCCCCCCCCCCCCCCCCCCCCCCCCCCCCCCCCCCCCCCCCCCCCCCCCCCCCCCCCCCCCCCCCCCCCCCCCCCCCCCCCCCCCCCCCCCCCCCCCCCCCCCCCCCCCCCCCCCCCCCCCCCCCCCCCCCCCCCCCCCCCCCCCCCCCCCCCCCCCCCCCCCCCCCCCCCCCCCCCCCCCCCCCCCCCCCCCCCCCCCCCCCCCCCCCCCCCCCCCCCCCCCCCCCCCCCCCCCCCCCCCCCCCCCCCCCCCCCCCCCCCCCCCCCCCCCCCCCCCCCCCCCCCCCCCCCCCCCCCCCCCCCCCCCCCCCCCCCCCCCCCCCCCCCCCCCCCCCCCCCCCCCCCCCCCCCCCCCCCCCCCCCCCCCCCCCCCCCCCCCCCCCCCCCCCCCCCCCCCCCCCCCCCCCCCCCCCCCCCCCCCCCCCCCCCCCCCCCCCCCCCCCCCCCCCCCCCCCCCCCCCCCCCCCCCCCCCCCCCCCCCCCCCCCCCCCCCCCCCCCCCCCCCCCCCCCCCCCCCCCCCCCCCCCCCCCCCCCCCCCCCCCCCCCCCCCCCCCCCCCCCCCCCCCCCCCCCCCCCCCCCCCCCCCCCCCCCCCCCCCCCCCCCCCCCCCCCCCCCCCCCCCCCCCCCCCCCCCCCCCCCCCCCCCCCCCCCCCCCCCCCCCCCCCCCCCCCCCCCCCCCCCCCCCCCCCCCCCCCCCCCCCCCCCCCCCCCCCCCCCCCCCCCCCCCCCCCCATAGATTCATCAAAACAAGCAAGTAGTGCATCAAAAACAGAATCTGTCAAAAAAAGAATAGTCTGTAGAAATTTGAATTATTGTCATACTTCTGTAACTCCAAAAATTCTGAAAAATTAGGGAAACGTGGGAAATTCATATATAAATATTGTGAAAAAATTCAGAAGGTTCTGACGTTATAGTACAGAAAAAAAAGTCCAGCACTGGACGCAAAACTTTCTGTTTTCAAACAGCATCAATTATACTATCTTCCAAATCATCCCAAAGGTATTACTTGGCACAAACACTAATTAAAAACACAAAAACACCATCATACCAGTAGCATGACAGTAAAAACACACCATAACTGAAACTTATAACAAAAATTTATTTTATTCATTGGGTTGCCTCCCAACAAGCGCTATTGTTTTATGCCCCTAGCTAGGCATAATGCATAATTTCAAGTATTGTCATCTTTGGTTTCCAACTCCTCAATCACACATCCATTTTTTCTAATAGGTTTAACTTAGTTATTTCTCACCATCACACTTCTAGGCACAAAATCAAGAATTTTACTTTTGTGAATAGGTTCCTTAATTATACGAATGAAATCGGGGTGCACGCTAATCATTTTAAGATCCTCATTTCCCTTACTAGAAGTAGCACCATTGGTTTTAGGGACATACATAAACTTGCAATTCTTACTAGGAGTAATTTTCTCAACAGTTTTAGCAGAAGAAAAAGCGGAACCCAATTTATTAATAATTTCCTCCAACTTATCGATCCTAGAAGGGCTTTGTTTCACCCTTTCATTAATTATTGGTTCCTTTTCTTTTAGCATCTTAAGTGTAATACCTACCTTCGATCCAAATTGAGTAACATGATTATGAATCTTTTTATCTAAAATTTCAATATACTCAATGGTAGGCATTTTATTTTCAATAGCATCTAGCCTTTGCATAACATGTTCCAAGGTCAAAGTTGTTTCATTAATAGTGATAGGTGGTGATCCCACTAAATTTCCCATGGCATTAAAAGCATCTGTAGAGGGACACATCAGGAAATTCCCTCCAGTAATAGTATCAAGCACAAATCTATACCAAGTAGTAATGCCCACATAAAAATTGCGAAGAAGGATGGTAGAAGATTGCTTACGAGTTGATCTATTATGAGCATCACAAATCCTATACCAAGCATCTTTTAAATTCTCTCCTCCCCTTTGTTTAAAATTGAGTACTTCATTTTCAGGGGTAATAGTAACGAGCGAAGAACTAGCCATAATGATAAAGCAAGCAAACAAGCAAACAAGCAAACGAGAAAAAGGCAAACAGAAAAATATTTTTGTATTTTTGTAAAAACATTTTAGAAGTGGGGGAGATGAAAACGAGAGGCAAATGGCAAATAAAGTAAATGCCCCCCCCCCCCCCCCCCCCCCCCCCCCCCCCCCCCCCCCCCCCCCCCCCCCCCCCCCCCCCCCCCCCCCCCCCCCCCCCCCCCCCCCCCCCCCCCCCCCCCCCCCCCCCCCCCCCCCCCCCCCCCCCCCCCCCCCCCCCCCCCCCCCCCCCCCCCCCCCCCCCCCCCCCCCCCCCCCCCCCCCCCCCCCCCCCCCCCCCCCCCCCCCCCCCCCCCCCCCCCCCCCCCCCCCCCCCCCCCCCCCCCCCCCCCCCCCCCCCCCCCCCCCCCCCCCCCCCCCCCCCCCCCCCCCCCCCCCCCCCCCCCCCCCCCCCCCCCCCCCCCCCCCCCCCCCCCCCCCCCCCCCCCCCCCCCCCCCCCCCCCCCCCCCCCCCCCCCCCCCCCCCCCCCCCCCCCCCCCCCCCCCCCCCCCCCCCCCCCCCCCCCCCCCCCCCCCCCCCCCCCCCCCCCCCCCCCCCCCCCCCCCCCCCCCCCCCCCCCCCCCCCCCCCCCCCCCCCCCCCCCCCCCCCCCCCCCCCCCCCCCCCCCCCCCCCCCCCCCCCCCCCCCCCCCCCCCCCCCCCCCCCCCCCCCCCCCCCCCCCCCCCCCCCCCCCCCCCCCCCCCCCCCCCCCCCCCCCCCCCCCCCCCCCCCCCCCCCCCCCCCCCCCCCCCCCCCCCCCCCCCCCCCCCCCCCCCCCCCCCCCCCCCCCCCCCCCCCCCCCCCCCCCCCCCCCCCCCCCCCCCCCCCCCCCCCCCCCCCCCCCCCCCCCCCCCCCCCCCCCCCCCCCCCCCCCCCCCCCCCCCCCCCCCCCCCCCCCCCCCCCCCCCCCCCCCCCCCCCCCCCCCCCCCCCCCCCCCCCCCCCCCCCCCCCCCCCCCCCCCCCCCCCCCCCCCCCCCCCCCCCCCCCCCCCCCCCCCCCCCCCCCCCCCCCCCCCCCCCCCCCCCCCCCCCCCCCCCCCCCCCCCCCCCCCCCCCCCCCCCCCCCCCCCCCCCCCCCCCCCCCCCCCCCCCCCCCCCCCCCCCCCCCCCCCCCCCCCCCCCCCCCCCCCCCCCCCCCCCCCCCCCCCCCCCCCCCCCCCCCCCCCCCCCCCCCCCCCCCCCCCCCCCCCCCCCCCCCCCCCCCCCCCCCCCCCCCCCCCCCCCCCCCCCCCCCCAAGGGCAGCAAGGTTGATGTAGAGCCCCTCCGTGATCGATTCCCCCTCCGGCAGATTACCGGAGAAGGCCTCCAGATGGGATCTCTCTGGAACAGAAACTTGCGGCGGCGGAAAAAGTATTTCGTGGACTCCCCTGAGGGTTTCTGATTTTTTTCTGAATTTATAGTGGAAGAATTAGGTCAAACAGAGCTTGGTGGGCCCCACGAGGCACCAGGGCGTGCCTGCCCCCCAGGCGTGCCGTGGTGGCTCATGGGCCCCACCAGGGTCTTCTGGCCTCCTCCTGAAGCTTCTAGTGTTTATCTTGTTCAATAAAAAATCTCCAAAAAGTTTCGTGGCATTTGGACTTCGTTTGGTATTGATTTTCTGTAAAACAATAACAGGGCAGAAAACAACAACTGGCACTGGGCACTAGGTTAATAGGTTAGTCTCCAAAAATGATAGATAATTGCTGTAAATGATTGTAAAAACATCCAAGATTGATAATATAACAGCATGGAACAATCAAAAATTATAGATACGTTGGAGACGTATCAGATGTGTGTCATAAAAATGGAGCGGTGGAAGTTGCATGGCAATATATCTCGAAATGGCTATGGAAATGCCTAGGTAGGTATGGTGGCTGTTTTGAGAAAGATATAAGGAGGCTTATGTGTGATAGAGCGTATCATATCACGGGGTTTGGATGCACCGGCGAAGTTTGCACCGACTCTCGATGTGAGAAAGGGCAATGCACGGTACCGAAGAGGCTAGCAAATTGCGAAAAGGTGAGAGTGCGTATAAGCCATGGACTCACATTAGTCATAAAGAACTCACATACTTATTGCGAAAGTTTATTAGCCCTCGAAGCAATGTACTACTACGCATGCCCCTAGGGGGATAGATTGGTAGGAAAAGACCATCGCTCATCCCCGACCGCCACTCATAAGGTAGACAATCAATAATAAATCCTGCTCCAACTTCTTAGCATAACGACAGACCATATGTGCATGCTTCGGGAATCACAAACCTTAACACCAATATTCTTACTAAACCACAATTATCTACTAGTACCTCCCCCATATTACCATCTTAATATCACAAAACTATTGCAAGGAATCAAACTTATCATATTCAGTGATCTACATGAAAGTCCCCCCCCCCCCCCCCCCCCCCCCCCCCCCCCCCCCCCCCCCCCCCCCCCCCCCCCCCCCCCCCCCCCCCCCCCCCCCCCCCCCCCCCCCCCCCCCCCCCCCCCCCCCCCCCCCCCCCCCCCCCCCCCCCCCCCCCCCCCCCCCCCCCCCCCCCCCCCCCCCCCCCCCCCCCCCCCCCCCCCCCCCCCCCCCCCCCCCCCCCCCCCCCCCCCCCCCCCCCCCCCCCCCCCCCCCCCCCCCCCCCCCCCCCCCCCCCCCCCCCCCCCCCCCCCCCCCCCCCCCCCCCCCCCCCCCCCCCCCCCCCCCCCCCCCCCCCCCCCCCCCCCCCCCCCCCCCCCCCCCCCCCCCCCCCCCCCCCCCCCCCCCCCCCCCCCCCCCCCCCCCCCCCCCCCCCCCCCCCCCCCCCCCCCCCCCCCCCCCCCCCCCCCCCCCCCCCCCCCCCCCCCCCCCCCCCCCCCCCCCCCCCCCCCCCCCCCCCCCCCCCCCCCCCCCCCCCCCCCCCCCCCCCCCCCCCCCCCCCCCCCCCCCCCCCCCCCCCCCCCCCCCCCCCCCCCCCCCCCCCCCCCCCCCCCCCCCCCCCCCCCCCCCCCCCCCCCCCCCCCCCCCCCCCCCCCCCCCCCCCCCCCCCCCCCCCCCCCCCCCCCCCCCCCCCCCCCCCCCCCCCCCCCCCCCCCCCCCCCCCCCCCCCCCCCCCCCCCCCCCCCCCCCCCCCCCCCCCCCCCCCCCCCCCCCCCCCCCCCCCCCCCCCCCCCCCCCCCCCCCCCCCCCCCCCCCCCCCCCAAAACTTCACAACACAAAACTTCAACAGAAAATCTCATGAGCTCCGTTAGTACAAGAAAATAAACCACCACTTTAAGGTACTGTAATGAACTCATTCTTTATTTATATTTGTGTTAAACCTACTGTATTCCAACTTCTCTATGGTTCATACCCCCGATACTACTCATAGATTCATCAAAATAAGCAAACAACACACGAAAAACAGAATCTGTCAAAAAAAGAACAGTCTGTAGTAGTCTGACTTGTTCGAATACTTCTGGAACTCCAAAAATTCTGAAATAAACTGGTGGACATGAGGAATTTGTCTATTAATCATCTTCAAAAATAATCAACCTAAAATCACTCTCCAGTAAAAATGGAAGCTAATCTCATGAGCGCAAAAGTTTCTGTTTTTCACAGCAAGATCGCAAAGACTTCACCCAAGTCTTCCCAAAGGTTATACTTGGCACAAACACTAATTAAAACATAAAACCACATCTAAACATAAGCTAGATGAATTATTTATTACTAAACAGGAACAAAAAGCAAAGAACAAAAATAAAATTGGGTTGCCTCCCAACAAGCGCTTTTCTTTAAAGCCTTTTTAGCTAGGCATTGAGATTTCAATGACGCTCACATGAAAGACAAGAATTGAAGCAAAAAGAGAGAATCATAAAACATGTTACAAACACACTTAAGTCTAACATAGTTCCTATGCATAGGTATTTTATAAGCAAACAAATTATCAAGGCAAGCAAAAGCTAGCATATGCAAGGAAGAAGAAAGAGACGATAGCAATCTCAACATGAAGAGACCCCCCCCCCCCCCCCCCCCCCCCCCCCCCCCCCCCCCCCCCCCCCCCCCCCCCCCCCCCCCCCCCCCCCCCCCCCCCCCCCCCCCCCCCCCCCCCCCCCCCCCCCCCCCCCCCCCCCCCCCCCCCCCCCCCCCCCCCCCCCCCCCCCCCCCCCCCCCCCCCCCCCCCCCCCCCCCCCCCCCCCCCCCCCCCCCCCCCCCCCCCCCCCCCCCCCCCCCCCCCCCCCCCCCCCCCCCCCCCCCCCCCCCCCCCCCCCCCCCCCCCCCCCCCCCCCCCCCCCCCCCCCCCCCCCCCCCCCCCCCCCCCCCCCCCCCCCCCCCCCCCCCCCCCCCCCCCCCCCCCCCCCCCCCCCCCCCCCCCCCCCCCCCCCCCCCCCCCCCCCCCCCCCCCCCCCCCCCCCCCCCCCCCCCCCCCCCCCCCCCCCCCCCCCCCCCCCCCCCCCCCCCCCCCCCCCCCCCCCCCCCCCCCCCCCCCCCCCCCCCCCCCCCCCCCCCCCCCCCCCCCCCCCCCCCCCCCCCCCCCCCCCCCCCCCCCCCCCCCCCCCCCCCCCCCCCCCCCCCCCCCCCCCCCCCCCCCCCCCCCCCCCCCCCCCCCCCCCCCCCCCCCCCCCCCCCCCCCCCCCCCCCCCCCCCCCCCCCCCCCCCCCCCCCCCCCCCCCCCCCCCCCCCCCCCCCCCCCCCCCCCCCCCCCCCCCCCCCCCCCCCCCCCCCCCCCCCCCCCCCCCCCCCCCCCCCCCCCCCCCCCCCCCCCCCCCCCCCCCCCCCCCCCCCCCCCCCCCCCCCCCCCCCCCCCCCCCCCCCCCCCCCCCCCCCCCCCCCCCCCCCCCCCCCCCCCCCCCCCCCCCCCCCCCCCCCCCCCCCCCCCCCCCCCCCCCCCCCCCCCCCCCCCCCCCCCCCCCCCCCCCCCCCCCCCCCCCCCCCCCCCCCCCCCCCCCCCCCCCCCCCCCCCCCCCCCCCCCCCCCCCCCCCCCCCCCCCCCCCCCCCCCCCCCCCCCCCCCCCCCCCCCCCCCCCCCCCCCCCCCCCCCCCCCCCCCCCCCCCCCCCCCCCCCCCCCCCCCCCCCCCCCCCCCCCCCCCCCCCCCCCCCCCCCCCCCCCCCCCCCCCCCCCCCCCCCCCCCCCCCCCCCCCCCCCCCCCCCCCCCCCCCCCCCCCCCCCCCCCCCCCCCCCCCCCCCCCCCCCCCCCCCCCCCCCCCCCCCCCCCCCCCCCCCCCCCCCCCCCCCCCCCCCCCCCCCCCCCCCCCCCCCCCCCCCCCCCCCCCCCCCCCCCCCCCCCCCCCCCCCCCCCCCCCCCCCCCCCCCCCCCCCCCCCCCCCCCCCCCCCCCCCCCCCCCCCCCCCCCCCCCCCCCCCCCCCCCCCCCCCCCCCCCCCCCCCCCCCCCCCCCCCCCCCCCCCCCCCCCCCCCCCCCCCCCCCCCCCCCCCCCCCCCCCCCCCCCCCCCCCCCCCCCCCCCCCCCCCCCCCCCCCCCCCCCCCCCCCCCCCCCCCCCCCCCCCCCCCCCCCCCCCCCCCCCCCCCCCCCCCCCCCCCCCCCCCCCCCCCCCCCCCCCCCCCCCCCCCCCCCCCCCCCCCCCCCCCCCCCCCCCCCCCCCCCCCCCCCCCCCCCCCCCCCCCCCCCCCCCCCCCCCCCCCCCCCCCCCCCCCCCCCCCCCCCCCCCCCCCCCCCCCCCCCCCCCCCCCCCCCCCCCCCCCCCCCCCCCCCCCCCCCCCCCCCCCCCCCCCCCCCCCCCCCCCCCCCCCCCCCCCCCCCCCCCCCCCCCCCCCCCCCCCCCCCCCCCCCCCCCCCCCCCCCCCCCCCCCCCCCCCCCCCCCCCCCCCCCCCCCCCCCCCCCCCCCCCCCCCCCCCCCCCCCCCCCCCCCCCCCCCCCCCCCCCCCCCCCCCCCCCCCCCCCCCCCCCCCCCCCCCCCCCCCCCCCCCCCCCCCCCCCCCCCCCCCCCCCCCCCCCCCCCCCCCCCCCCCCCCCCCCCCCCCCCCCCCCCCCCCCCCCCCCCCCCCCCCCCCCCCCCCCCCCCCCCCCCCCCCCCCCCCCCCCCCCCCCCCCCCCCCCCCCCCCCCCCCCCCCCCCCCCCCCCCCCCCCCCCCCCCCCCCCCCCCCCCCCCCCCCCCCCCCCCCCCCCCCCCCCCCCCCCCCCCCCCCCCCCCCCCCCCCCCCCCCCCCCCCCCCCCCCCCCCCCCCCCCCCCCCCCCCCCCCCCCCCCCCCCCCCCCCCCCCCCCCCCCCCCCCCCCCCCCCCCCCCCCCCCCCCCCCCCCCCCCCCCCCCCCCCCCCCCCCCCCCCCCCCCCCCCCCCCCCCCCCCCCCCCCCCCCCCCCCCCCCCCCCCCCCCCCCCCCCCCCCCCCCCCCCCCCCCCCCCCCCCCCCCCCCCCCCCCCCCCCCCCCCCCCCCCCCCCCCCCCCCCCCCCCCCCCCCCCCCCCCCCCCCCCCCCCCCCCCCCCCCCCCCCCCCCCCCCCCCCCCCCCCCCCCCCCCCCCCCCCCCCCCCCCCCCCCCCCCCCCCCCCCCCCCCCCCCCCCCCCCCCCCCCCCCCCCCCCCCCCCCCCCCCCCCCCCCCCCCCCCCCCCCCCCCCCCCCCCCCCCCCCCCCCCCCCCCCCCCCCCCCCCCCCCCCCCCCCCCCCCCCCCCCCCCCCCCCCCCCCCCCCCCCCCCCCCCCCCCCCCCCCCCCCCCCCCCCCCCCCCCCCCCCCCCCCCCCCCCCCCCCCCCCCCCCCCCCCCCCCCCCCCCCCCCCCCCCCCCCCCCCCCCCCCCCCCCCCCCCCCCCCCCCCCCCCCCCCCCCCCCCCCCCCCCCCCCCCCCCCCCCCCCCCCCCCCCCCCCCCCCCCCCCCCCCCCCCCCCCCCCCCCCCCCCCCCCCCCCCCCCCCCCCCCCCCCCCCCCCCCCCCCCCCCCCCCCCCCCCCCCCCCCCCCCCCCCCCCCCCCCCCCCCCCCCCCCCCCCCCCCCCCCCCCCGAGGAAAATACTTAGAGATAAAAGCATCTTTGCACTTATTCCATGAATCAATAGTATTTTTAGGCAAAGACGAAAACCAAGCTTTAGCACGATCTCTAAGCGAAAAAGGAAATAGCTTCAATTTAACAATATCATTGTCCACATCTTTCTTCTTTTGCATATCACACAAATCAACGAAGCTATTTAGATGGGTAGCGGCGTCTTCACTAGGAAGGCCGGAAAACAGATCTTTCATGACAAGATTCAGCAAGGTAGCATTAATTTCACAGGATTCAGCATCAATAAGAGGAGAAATCGGAGTGCTAATAAAATCATTGTTGTTGCTATTGGTAAAGTCACATAATTTGGTATTATCTTGAGCCATCATGACAATCAAGCAATCCAACACACAAGCAAACAAGAAACAGGCAAAAAGAGGCGGATAGAGAAAGAGAGAGAGGATAGAGAGAGAGGGCGAATAAAAAGGCAAGGGTGAAGTGGGGGAGAGGAAAATGGAAAATAATGTAATGCGGGAGATAAGGATTTTGTGATGGGTACTTGTTATGTTGACTTTTGCGTAGACCTCCCCGGCAACGGCGCCAGAAATCCTTCTTGCTACCTCTTGAGCACTTGCGCTGGTTTTCCCTTGAAGAGGAAAGGGTGATGCAGCAAAGTAGCGTAAGTATTTCCCTCAGTTTTTGAGAACCAAGGTGTCAATCCAGTAGGAGGCCACGCACGAGTCCCTCGCACCTACACAAACAAATAAATCCTCGCAACCAACGCGATAAGGGGTTGTCAATCCCTACACGGTCACTTACGAGAGAGAGAGAGATATGATAGATATGATAAGATAATACTTCTGGTATTTTTATGATGACGATGCAAAGTAAAATAAAAGGCAAAGGAAATAAATGAGTATTGGAATATTAATATGATAGAAGATAGACCCGGGGGCCATAGGTTTCGCTAGTGGCTTCTCTCGAGAGCATAAGTATTCACGGTGGGTAGACAAATTATTGTTGAGCAATTGACAAAATTGAGTATAGTTATGAGAATATCTAGGTATGATCATGTATACAGGCATCACGTCTGAGACAAGTAGACCGACTCCTGCCTGCATCTAAAAAATGGCAGCAATTCTCGTGAGCGCTAAAGTTTCTGTTTTTTACAGCAAGATTAAAAAGACTTTCCCCAAGTCTTCCCAACGGTTCTACTTGGCACAAACACTAATTAAACACAAAAAGTACAACCAAAACAGAGGATAGATAAATTATTTATTACTAAACAGGATCAAAAATCAAGGAATAAAAATAAAATTGGGTTGCCTCCCAACAAGTGCTATCGTTTAATGCCCCTAGCTAGGCGTAACAGCAAGGATAGATCTAGGTATTGCCATCTTTGGAAGGCAATCCATACGTGGCTCTCATAATAGATTCTTAAGGTAATTTAATTTTCTTTCTAGGGAAGTGGTCCGTGCCTTTCCTTAACGGAAATTGGAATCTAATATTCCCTTCCTTCATATCAATAATTGCACCAATCGTTCAAACGAAAGGTCTACCAAGAATAATAGGACATGAAGGATTGCAATTGGTATCAAGAACAATAAAATCTATGGGCACATAGTTCCTATTTGCAACAATAATAACATCATTAATTCTTCCCATAGGTTTCTTAATGGTGGAATCCGCAAGGTGCAAGTTTAAAGAGCAATCATCAAAATCACGGAAACCTAGCAAATCACACAAAGTCTTTGAAATCGTGGAAACACTAGCACCCAACTCACACAAAGCATAGCATTCATGATCTTTAATTTTAATTTTAATAGTAGGTTCCCACTCTTCATAAACTTTTCTAGGGATAGAAACTTCCAACTAAAGTTTTTCTTCATAAGATTGCATCAAAGCATCAACGATATGTTTAGTAAAAGCTTTATTTTGACTATAAGCATGAGGATAATTTAGCATGGATTGCAACAAGGAAATACAATCTATCAAAGAGCAATTATCATAATTAAATTCCTTGAAATCCAAAATAGTGGATTCATTAATATTTAGAGTTTTGACTTCTTCAATCCCACTTTTAACAATTTTAGCATCAAGATCTAAAGATTCCGAATTTTTGGAACGCCGTCTAGATAAAGGTGGATCATAATCAGTCCCATAATTTTCAAGATTCATATTGCAAAACAAAGATTTAATAGGGGAAAAATCAATAACTTTTAGATCTTCATATTTATTATCATGGAAACTAGAAGAACACGCTTTTATAAAGCAATCTTTCTTAGCACAAATCCTAGCGGTTCTTTCTTTGCACTCATCAATGGAAATTCTCATGGCTTTGAGAGACTCATTGATATCATGCTTAGGAGGAATAGATCTAAGTTTCAAAGAATCAACATCAAGATAAATTCTATCAATGTTCCTAGCCAACTCATCAATCTTAAGCAGTTTTTCTTCAATCAAAGCATTGAAATTCTTTTGCAAAGTAATAAATTATTTAAAATTAGATTCAAAATCAGAGGACATCTTATTATAATTTCCATAAGAATTGTTCTAGGATTTACCATATTATTAGAGGAATTACTAGGATACGGCCTAGGATTAAAGTTTCCTCTATACGTGTGGTTACCAAAGTTATTCCTACCAACAAAATTCACATCCATAGATTAATTATTATTATCAATCAAAGTAGACAAAGGCATATCATTAGGATCAGAAGAAACACTTTTATTAGCAAATAGTTTCATAACTTCATCCATCTTTCCACTCAAAACATTAATTTCTTCTATCGCATGCCATTGAGAATAATTAACCATAATATTATCTAGGAGTTTAGTAGCTTCTCCTAAAGTGATTTCCATAAAAGTGCCTCCCACGGCTGAATCTAGAAGATTTCTAGAAGCAAAATTCAATCCGGCATAAAAATTTTGTATAATCATCCACAAATTCAAACCATGCGTAGGGCAATTACGTATCATTAATTTCATTGTCTCCCAAGCTTGTGCAACATGTTCATGATCAAGTTGCTTAAAATTCATAATA
>JAAAWM010010768.1:40000-50622 GCA_036873465.1 Thinopyrum obtusiflorum | reverse complement strand
GGCGCCTGGAGGGATCAGCCTCGCGAGGACCGCCCCCAGTAGAGATGAAAACGGAGCAGAAACGGACGGAACTGAGTGCTACCATATTTGTTTTCATATATTTTTGCAGAAGCGGAAACGAATACAGAAACCCCGGAAATGAATACGGAAACAGATACTACCAGAAATGGACACAGAGCGAATACAAAGCAGACACGGAAACAGAAGTGGGCGTTGACCGGAAATTAAAAAAACCTTGAATCAAAGAGAAATACGCGCAAAGCAGAAACAAATTTAATGAATTCTTAACATGGCTGCAAAAAAATTATGTTAGCAACTTAGTGTGGTATTGTAGTAGTACGGGAC
Source organism: Thinopyrum obtusiflorum (assembly GCA_036873465.1). Lineage (NCBI taxonomy): Eukaryota > Viridiplantae > Streptophyta > Magnoliopsida > Poales > Poaceae > Thinopyrum > Thinopyrum obtusiflorum. The sequence continues at coordinate 50,277 of JAAAWM010010768.1, read as the reverse complement.
AATTGTGTATATGGTCAAGTTGAGTACGTGTGTGGTAGTAGAAGTTGGGCTCAAATGATCCATTCTACTCATTGTATAATTGTGTGTTGTTTGGTGGTTGGACTACAAAGCAGCCATAGGTCTATAGTAAAAACGGAAATTCCATATTCACGGAAATGGAAAGTTCTGTTTCCACGCCTATGCCACCGGAAAACACCGTTCCGTTTTTGTTTCCGTTTCCGCATAAAAAATTCCACTTCCACTTCCGTTTTGCAAAATTCCATTTTTGTTTTCATATTTCCTCTCCGTTTCCGTTTTTACTCCGAAAATACGGAAAGTTTCCATTCCATTTTCATCCCTAGCCCCTAGGGCAATGCTGGACTTCCTCCGCTCCCCCCCCCCCCCCCCCCCCCCCCCCCCCCCCCCCCCCCCCCCCCCCCCCCCCCCCCCCCCCCCCCCCCCCCCCCCCCCCCCCCCCCCCCCCCCCCCCCCCCCCCCCCCCCCCCCCCCCCCCCCCCCCCCCCCCCCCCCCCCCCCCCCCCCCCCCCCCCCCCCCCCCCCCCCCCCCCCCCCCCCCCCCCCCCCCCCCCCCCCCCCCCCCCCCCCCCCCCCCCCCCCCCCCCCCCCCCCCCCCCCCCCCCCCCCCCCCCCCCCCCCCCCCCCCCCCCCCCCCCCCCCCCCCCCCCCCCCCCCCCCCCCCCCCCCCCCCCCCCCCCCCCCCCCCCCCCCCCCCCCCCCCCCCCCCCCCCCCCCCCCCCCCCCCCCCCCCCCCCCCCCCCCCCCCCCCCCCCCCCCCCCCCCCCCCCCCCCCCCCCCCCCCCCCCCCCCCCCCCCCCCCCCCCCCCCCCCCCCCCCCCCCCCCCCCCCCCCCCCCCCCCCCCCCCCCCCCCCCCCCCCCCCCCCCCCCCCCCCCCCCCCCCCCCCCCCCCCCCCCCCCCCCCCCCCCCCCCCCCCCCCCCCCCCCCCCCCCCCCCCCCCCCCCCCCCCCCCCCCCCCCCCCCCCCCCCCCCCCCCCCCCCCCCCCCCCCCCCCCCCCCCCCCCCCCCCCCCCCCCCCCCCCCCCCCCCCCCCCCCCCCCCCCCCCCCCCCCCCCCCCCCCCCCCCCCCCCCCCCCCCCCCCCCCCCCCCCCCCCCCCCCCCCCCCCCCCCCCCCCCCCCCCCCCCCCCCCCCCCCCCCCCCCCCCCCCCCCCCCCCCCCCCCCCCCCCCCCCCCCCCCCCCCCCCCCCCCCCCCCCCCCCCCCCCCCCCCCCCCCCCCCCCCCCCCCCCCCCCCCCCCCCCCCCCCCCCCCCCCCCCCCCCCCCCCCCCCCCCCCCCCCCCCCCCCCCCCCCCCCCCCCCCCCCCCCCCCCCCCCCCCCCCCCCCCCCCCCCCCCCCCCCCCCCCCCCCCCCCCCCCCCCCCCCCCCCCCCCCCCCCCCCCCCCCCCCCCCCCCCCCCCCCCCCCCCCCCCCCCCCCCCCCCCCCCCCCCCCCCCCCCCCCCCCCCCCCCCCCCCCCCCCCCCCCCCCCCCCCCCCCCCCCCCCCCCCCCCCCCCCCCCCCCCCCCCCCCCCCCCCCCCCCCCCCCCCCCCCCCCCCCCCCCCCCCCCCCCCCCCCCCCCCCCCCCCCCCCCCCCCCCCCCCCCCCCCCCCCCCCCCCCCCCCCCCCCCCCCCCCCCCCCCCCCCCCCCCCCCCCCCCCCCCCCCCCCCCCCCCCCCCCCCCCCCCCCCCCCCCCCCCCCCCCCCCCCCCCCCCCCCCCCCCCCCCCCCCCCCCCCCCCCCCCCCCCCCCCCCCCCCCCCCCCCCCCCCCCCCCCCCCCCCCCCCCCCCCCCCCCCCCCCCCCCCCCCCCCCCCCCCCCCCCCCCCCCCCCCCCCCCCCCCCCCCCCCCCCCCCCCCCCCCCCCCCCCCCCCCCCCCCCCCCCCCCCCCCCCCCCCCCCCCCCCCCCCCCCCCCCCCCCCCCCCCCCCCCCCCCCCCCCCCCCCCCCCCCCCCCCCCCCCCCCCCCCCCCCCCCCCCCCCCCCCCCCCCCCCCCCCCCCCCCCCCCCCCCCCCCCCCCCCCCCCCCCCCCCCCCCCCCCCCCCCCCCCCCCCCCCCCCCCCCCCCCCCCCCCCCCCCCCCCCCCCCCCCCCCCCCCCCCCCCCCCCCCCCCCCCCCCCCCCCCCCCCCCCCCCCCCCCCCCCCCCCCCCCCCCCCCCCCCCCCCCCCCCCCCCCCCCCCCCCCCCCCCCCCCCCCCCCCCCCCCCCCCCCCCCCCCCCCCCCCCCCCCCCCCCCCCCCCCCCCCCCCCCCCCCCCCCCCCCCCCCCCCCCCCCCCCCCCCCCCCCCCCCCCCCCCCCCCCCCCCCCCCCCCCCCCCCCCCCCCCCCCCCCCCCCCCCCCCCCCCCCCCCCCCCCCCCCCCCCCCCCCCCCCCCCCCCCCCCCCCCCCCCCCCCCCCCCCCCCCCCCCCCCCCCCCCCCCCCCCCCCCCCCCCCCCCCCCCCCCCCCCCCCCCCCCCCCCCCCCCCCCCCCCCCCCCCCCCCCCCCCCCCCCCCCCCCCCCCCCCCCCCCCCCCCCCCCCCCCCCCCCCCCCCCCCCCCCCCCCCCCCCCCCCCCCCCCCCCCCCCCCCCCCCCCCCCCCCCCCCCCCCCCCCCCCCCCCCCCCCCCCCCCCCCCCCCCCCCCCCCCCCCCCCCCCCCCCCCCCCCCCCCCCCCCCCCCCCCCCCCCCCCCCCCCCCCCCCCCCCCCCCCCCCCCCCCCCCCCCCCCCCCCCCCCCCCCCCCCCCCCCCCCCCCCCCCCCCCCCCCCCCCCCCCCCCCCCCCCCCCCCCCCCCCCCCCCCCCCCCCCCCCCCCCCCCCCCCCCCCCCCCCCCCCCCCCCCCCCCCCCCCCCCCCCCCCCCCCCCCCCCCCCCCCCCCCCCCCCCCCCCCCCCCCCCCCCCCCCCCCCCCCCCCCCCCCCCCCCCCCCCCCCCCCCCCCCCCCCCCCCCCCCCCCCCCCCCCCCCCCCCCCCCCCCCCCCCCCCCCCCCCCCCCCCCCCCCCCCCCCCCCCCCCCCCCCCCCCCCCCCCCCCCCCCCCCCCCCCCCCCCCCCCCCCCCCCCCCCCCCCCCCCCCCCCCCCCCCCCCCCCCCCCCCCCCCCCCCCCCCCCCCCCCCCCCCCCCCCCCCCCCCCCCCCCCCCCCCCCCCCCCCCCCCCCCCCCCCCCCCCCCCCCCCCCCCCCCCCCCCCCCCCCCCCCCCCCCCCCCCCCCCCCCCCCCCCCCCCCCCCCCCCCCCCCCCCCCCCCCCCCCCCCCCCCCCCCCCCCCCCCCCCCCCCCCCCCCCCCCCCCCCCCCCCCCCCCCCCCCCCCCCCCCCCCCCCCCCCCCCCCCCCCCCCCCCCCCCCCCCCCCCCCCCCCCCCCCCCCCCCCCCCCCCCCCCCCCCCCCCCCCCCCCCCCCCCCCCCCCCCCCCCCCCCCCCCCCCCCCCCCCCCCCCCCCCCCCCCCCCCCCCCCCCCCCCCCCCCCCCCCCCCCCCCCCCCCCCCCCCCCCCCCCCCCCCCCCCCCCCCCCCCCCCCCCCCCCCCCCCCCCCCCCCCCCCCCCCCCCCCCCCCCCCCCCCCCCCCCCCCCCCCCCCCCCCCCCCCCCCCCCCCCCCCCCCCCCCCCCCCCCCCCCCCCCCCCCCCCCCCCCCCCCCCCCCCCCCCCCCCCCCCCCCCCCCCCCCCCCCCCCCCCCCCCCCCCCCCCCCCCCCCCCCCCCCCCCCCCCCCCCCCCCCCCCCCCCCCCCCCCCCCCCCCCCCCCCCCCCCCCCCCCCCCCCCCCCCCCCCCCCCCCCCCCCCCCCCCCCCCCCCCCCCCCCCCCCCCCCCCCCCCCCCCCCCCCCCCCCCCCCCCCCCCCCCCCCCCCCCCCCCCCCCCCCCCCCCCCCCCCCCCCCCCCCCCCCCCCCCCCCCCCCCCCCCCCCCCCCCCCCCCCCCCCCCCCCCCCCCCCCCCCCCCCCCCCCCCCCCCCCCCCCCCCCCCCCCCCCCCCCCCCCCCCCCCCCCCCCCCCCCCCCCCCCCCCCCCCCCCCCCCCCCCCCCCCCCCCCCCCCCCCCCCCCCCCCCCCCCCCCCCCCCCCCCCCCCCCCCCCCCCCCCCCCCCCCCCCCCCCCCCCCCCCCCCCCCCCCCCCCCCCCCCCCCCCCCCCCCCCCCCCCCCCCCCCCCCCCCCCCCCCCCCCCCCCCCCCCCCCCCCCCCCCCCCCCCCCCCCCCCCCCCCCCCCCCCCCCCCCCCCCCCCCCCCCCCCCCCCCCCCCCCCCCCCCCCCCCCCCCCCCCCCCCCCCCCCCCCCCCCCCCCCCCCCCCCCCCCCCCCCCCCCCCCCCCCCCCCCCCCCCCCCCCCCCCCCCCCCCCCCCCCCCCCCCCCCCCCCCCCCCCCCCCCCCCCCCCCCCCCCCCCCCCCCCCCCCCCCCCCCCCCCCCCCCCCCCCCCCCCCCCCCCCCCCCCCCCCCCCCCCCCCCCCCCCCCCCCCCCCCCCCCCCCCCCCCCCCCCCCCCCCCCCCCCCCCCCCCCCCCCCCCCCCCCCCCCCCCCCCCCCCCCCCCCCCCCCCCCCCCCCCCCCCCCCCCCCCCCCCCCCCCCCCCCCCCCCCCCCCCCCCCCCCCCCCCCCCCCCCCCCCCCCCCCCCCCCCCCCCCCCCCCCCCCCCCCCCCCCCCCCCCCCCCCCCCCCCCCCCCCCCCCCCCCCCCCCCCCCCCCCCCCCCCCCCCCCCCCCCCCCCCCCCCCCCCCCCCCCCCCCCCCCCCCCCCCCCCCCCCCCCCCCCCCCCCCCCCCCCCCCCCCCCCCCCCCCCCCCCCCCCCCCCCCCCCCCCCCCCCCCCCCCCCCCCCCCCCCCCCCCCCCCCCCCCCCCCCCCCCCCCCCCCCCCCCCCCCCCCCCCCCCCCCCCCCCCCCCCCCCCCCCCCCCCCCCCCCCCCCCCCCCCCCCCCCCCCCCCCCCCCCCCCCCCCCCCCCCCCCCCCCCCCCCCCCCCCCCCCCCCCCCCCCCCCCCCCCCCCCCCCCCCCCCCCCCCCCCCCCCCCCCCCCCCCCCCCCCCCCCCCCCCCCCCCCCCCCCCCCCCCCCCCCCCCCCCCCCCCCCCCCCCCCCCCCCCCCCCCCCCCCCCCCCCCCCCCCCCCCCCCCCCCCCCCCCCCCCCCCCCCCCCCCCCCCCCCCCCCCCCCCCCCCCCCCCCCCCCCCCCCCCCCCCCCCCCCCCCCCCCCCCCCCCCCCCCCCCCCCCCCCCCCCCCCCCCCCCCCCCCCCCCCCCCCCCCCCCCCCCCCCCCCCCCCCCCCCCCCCCCCCCCCCCCCCCCCCCCCCCCCCCCCCCCCCCCCCCCCCCCCCCCCCCCCCCCCCCCCCCCCCCCCCCCCCCCCCCCCCCCCCCCCCCCCCCCCCCCCCCCCCCCCCCCCCCCCCCCCCCCCCCCCCCCCCCCCCCCCCCCCCCCCCCCCCCCCCCCCCCCCCCCCCCCCCCCCCCCCCCCCCCCCCCCCCCCCCCCCCCCCCCCCCCCCCCCCCCCCCCCCCCCCCCCCCCCCCCCCCCCCCCCCCCCCCCCCCCCCCCCCCCCCCCCCCCCCCCCCCCCCCCCCCCCCCCCCCCCCCCCCCCCCCCCCCCCCCCCCCCCCCCCCCCCCCCCCCCCCCCCCCCCCCCCCCCCCCCCCCCCCCCCCCCCCCCCCCCCCCCCCCCCCCCCCCCCCCCCCCCCCCCCCCCCCCCCCCCCCCCCCCCCCCCCCCCCCCCCCCCCCCCCCCCCCCCCCCCCCCCCCCCCCCCCCCCCCCCCCCCCCCCCCCCCCCCCCCCCCCCCCCCCCCCCCCCCCCCCCCCCCCCCCCCCCCCCCCCCCCCCCCCCCCCCCCCCCCCCCCCCCCCCCCCCCCCCCCCCCCCCCCCCCCCCCCCCCCCCCCCCCCCCCCCCCCCCCCCCCCCCCCCCCCCCCCCCCCCCCCCCCCCCCCCCCCCCCCCCCCCCCCCCCCCCCCCCCCCCCCCCCCCCCCCCCCCCCCCCCCCCCCCCCCCCCCCCCCCCCCCCCCCCCCCCCCCCCCCCCCCCCCCCCCCCCCCCCCCCCCCCCCCCCCCCCCCCCCCCCCCCCCCCCCCCCCCCCCCCCCCCCCCCCCCCCCCCCCCCCCCCCCCCCCCCCCCCCCCCCCCCCCCCCCCCCCCCCCCCCCCCCCCCCCCCCCCCCCCCCCCCCCCCCCCCCCCCCCCCCCCCCCCCCCCCCCCCCCCCCCCCCCCCCCCCCCCCCCCCCCCCCCCCCCCCCCCCCCCCCCCCCCCCCCCCCCCCCCCCCCCCCCCCCCCCCCCCCCCCCCCCCCCCCCCCCCCCCCCCCCCCCCCCCCCCCCCCCCCCCCCCCCCCCCCCCCCCCCCCCCCCCCCCCCCCCCCCCCCCCCCCCCCCCCCCCCCCCCCCCCCCCCCCCCCCCCCCCCCCCCCCCCCCCCCCCCCCCCCCCCCCCCCCCCCCCCCCCCCCCCCCCCCCCCCCCCCCCCCCCCCCCCCCCCCCCCCCCCCCCCCCCCCCCCCCCCCCCCCCCCCCCCCCCCCCCCCCCCCCCCCCCCCCCCCCCCCCCCCCCCCCCCCCCCCCCCCCCCCCCCCCCCCCCCCCCCCCCCCCCCCCCCCCCCCCCCCCCCCCCCCCCCCCCCCCCCCCCCCCCCCCCCCCCCCCCCCCCCCCCCCCCCCCCCCCCCCCCCCCCCCCCCCCCCCCCCCCCCCCCCCCCCCCCCCCCCCCCCCCCCCCCCCCCCCCCCCCCCCCCCCCCCCCCCCCCCCCCCCCCCCCCCCCCCCCCCCCCCCCCCCCCCCCCCCCCCCCCCCCCCCCCCCCCCCCCCCCCCCCCCCCCCCCCCCCCCCCCCCCCCCCCCCCCCCCCCCCCCCCCCCCCCCCCCCCCCCCCCCCCCCCCCCCCCCCCCCCCCCCCCCCCCCCCCCCCCCCCCCCCCCCCCCCCCCCCCCCCCCCCCCCCCCCCCCCCCCCCCCCCCCCCCCCCCCCCCCCCCCCCCCCCCCCCCCCCCCCCCCCCCCCCCCCCCCCCCCCCCCCCCCCCCCCCCCCCCCCCCCCCCCCCCCCCCCCCCCCCCCCCCCCCCCCCCCCCCCCCCCCCCCCCCCCCCCCCCCCCCCCCCCCCCCCCCCCCCCCCCCCCCCCCCCCCCCCCCCCCCCCCCCCCCCCCCCCCCCCCCCCCCCCCCCCCCCCCCCCCCCCCCCCCCCCCCCCCCCCCCCCCCCCCCCCCCCCCCCCCCCCCCCCCCCCCCCCCCCCCCCCCCCCCCCCCCCCCCCCCCCCCCCCCCCCCCCCCCCCCCCCCCCCCCCCCCCCCCCCCCCCCCCCCCCCCCCCCCCCCCCCCCCCCCCCCCCCCCCCCCCCCCCCCCCCCCCCCCCCCCCCCCCCCCCCCCCCCCCCCCCCCCCCCCCCCCCCCCCCCCCCCCCCCCCCCCCCCCCCCCCCCCCCCCCCCCCCCCCCCCCCCCCCCCCCCCCCCCCCCCCCCCCCCCCCCCCCCCCCCCCCCCCCCCCCCCCCCCCCCCCCCCCCCCCCCCCCCCCCCCCCCCCCCCCCCCCCCCCCCCCCCCCCCCCCCCCCCCCCCCCCCCCCCCCCCCCCCCCCCCCCCCCCCCCCCCCCCCCCCCCCCCCCCCCCCCCCCCCCCCCCCCCCCCCCCCCCCCCCCCCCCCCCCCCCCCCCCCCCCCCCCCCCCCCCCCCCCCCCCCCCCCCCCCCCCCCCCCCCCCCCCCCCCCCCCCCCCCCCCCCCCCCCCCCCCCCCCCCCCCCCCCCCCCCCCCCCCCCCCCCCCCCCCCCCCCCCCCCCCCCCCCCCCCCCCCCCCCCCCCCCCCCCCCCCCCCCCCCCCCCCCCCCCCCCCCCCCCCCCCCCCCCCCCCCCCCCCCCCCCCCCCCCCCCCCCCCCCCCCCCCCCCCCCCCCCCCCCCCCCCCCCCCCCCCCCCCCCCCCCCCCCCCCCCCCCCCCCCCCCCCCCCCCCCCCCCCCCCCCCCCCCCCCCCCCCCCCCCCCCCCCCCCCCCCCCCCCCCCCCCCCCCCCCCCCCCCCCCCCCCCCCCCCCCCCCCCCCCCCCCCCCCCCCCCCCCCCCCCCCCCCCCCCCCCCCCCCCCCCCCCCCCCCCCCCCCCCCCCCCCCCCCCCCCCCCCCCCCCCCCCCCCCCCCCCCCCCCCCCCCCCCCCCCCCCCCCCCCCCCCCCCCCCCCCCCCCCCCCCCCCCCCCCCCCCCCCCCCCCCCCCCCCCCCCCCCCCCCCCCCCCCCCCCCCCCCCCCCCCCCCCCCCCCCCCCCCCCCCCCCCCCCCCCCCCCCCCCCCCCCCCCCCCCCCCCCCCCCCCCCCCCCCCCCCCCCCCCCCCCCCCCCCCCCCCCCCCCCCCCCCCCCCCCCCCCCCCCCCCCCCCCCCCCCCCCCCCCCCCCCCCCCCCCCCCCCCCCCCCCCCCCCCCCCCCCCCCCCCCCCCCCCCCCCCCCCCCCCCCCCCCCCCCCCCCCCCCCCCCCCCCCCCCCCCCCCCCCCCCCCCCCCCCCCCCCCCCCCCCCCCCCCCCCCCCCCCCCCCCCCCCCCCCCCCCCCCCCCCCCCCCCCCCCCCCCCCCCCCCCCCCCCCCCCCCCCCCCCCCCCCCCCCCCCCCCCCCCCCCCCCCCCCCCCCCCCCCCCCCCCCCCCCCCCCCCCCCCCCCCCCCCCCCCCCCCCCCCCCCCCCCCCCCCCCCCCCCCCCCCCCCCCCCCCCCCCCCCCCCCCCCCCCCCCCCCCCCCCCCCCCCCCCCCCCCCCCCCCCCCCCCCCCCCCCCCCCCCCCCCCCCCCCCCCCCCCCCCCCCCGCATTAAAATTTATTTTTACAGTTTATCCTAGAGTCCTCTGGTTTCAAATCAACAAGATATTCCTAAAAAAAACGATACTAGAAAAGAGCAATTACCTTTGGGGAGATTGAGTGGGAAAGTTTTTTTGGGGGGGGAGGAGGGGAAATGGAAGCCTTTCTATTGACTCTTCACGAAGTATCTAGTTATACAAAGCACCAAAGGGGGAAGCACATTGCGTTGAGAATCATTTGGCCATTGTGCTGATATCTTTCAAGTAGCAAAATTGCATCCTTGATCGGGCATTCACCAACATGCAAATCACGCAATGGCAATGCAGCTCTGAGAATTTCAGGTTCAAGACAAATGGCAGATTCATACAGCTTCCTTGCCTGCAAAGAAGGAAAATATATTTATAGCTTCCAAAGGGCTAGTATTGGTAGAAAGCATACCAAATAAATAGTGAGACTTCCTTTGCAGAAAGCTTACCTTGCACATCACCGAGATGTCAACAAATTTGAGATCCATTGCAGACTGGTCCATAATCTCCATTGCTTCGTGTGCAGTAGGGAATAATGCAAAAGTGTTAGATTTTTTCCGAAAAGGAGGTTGTACCCTCAGCCTCTGCGTCAATTGATGCACACAGCCCGAGAAGTGCTAGATAAGCACGAACCATACCTGAGAATATATTATGTTAGGATCAATTTACAAAGCAGCAAATGATTTTAGCATGCATTTCTTTGGCAGGAATTCCAAGGCTCCAAGTCTATACTAGTTCATTTACCTTCTCAAAGTTCCTGACAGATTCATCTCTCCTGCCCATGATGGTTTCAGGCTTGGATAAAAAGCGTAAAAATCAGGATGAACACCTGGAGAAAAGTAACTAGATCAACCACGGCAAAGTGGGAAGATGAACTATATACTGCAGAAAAGAAGCAAAATTAAAGAAATATATAAACAAGGAAACACAAGATAAAATCTTAATGCTTAGACTTTACCAAGTACTACTACATACAGAAAGGAACAAAACAACATGAAGCTTGAAGAAAGACACAAGACTTCCCATGGGGTTGAGAAAAATCAATGGCAAGGGTATTGGAGACAAGAACAAACAAGGATGTATATGTTACCTTGGTTTGAATTAGTCGATAATATGGCTTTAGATTGGCTTCCATTTACTTTCTGTATTGCTGTTTGAACTCCTTGTTGCCACAACTCTTTCAGTGAACTGGGGATGTCTCTCCTTGGGCAGCTGACTACATGGGCTCCACACATACCCATGATCCTTAGTCTCTCAAAGTTGGTATGCCTGTGCAGCCCTGCTGGGAGGCATTGCAGTTTGGTAAGTTTGCACACGTGCAGTTGGGTAGCATCTAAACAGAAGACTAGGCAGAAGTGAATTCTGATTGCGAGCTTGCCGATAGGGAACAAGAAATGCAAATTTGTGAAATAACCTTATTAGGTGTGATAATGGAGATGACCCTCTTGGACTGGGAACAAGACACATTTCTGACAATGTTTCCTGGACCTGGGAAAGGGGATGCCAAAGTTAATAAAGGTAATTGCTAAATATGTATCAAAACGGGAAGGAAGAAA
>JAAAWM010010768.1:0-37500 GCA_036873465.1 Thinopyrum obtusiflorum | reverse complement strand
CCCCCCCCCCCCCCCCCCCCCCCCCCCCCCCCCCCCCCCCCCCCCCCCCCCCCCCCCCCCCCCCCCCCCCCCCCCCCCCCCCCCCCCCCCCCCCCCCCCCCCCCCCCCCCCCCCCCCCCCCCCCCCCCCCCCCCCCCCCCCCCCCCCCCCCCCCCCCCCCCCCCCCCCCCCCCCCCCCCCCCCCCCCCCCCCCCCCCCCCCCCCCCCCCCCCCCCCCCCCCCCCCCCCCCCCCCCCCCCCCCCCCCCCCCCCCCCCCCCCCCCCCCCCCCCCCCCCCCCCCCCCCCCCCCCCCCCCCCCCCCCCCCCCCCCCCCCCCCCCCCCCCCCCCCCCCCCCCCCCCCCCCCCCCCCCCCCCCCCCCCCCCCCCCCCCCCCCCCCCCCCCCCCCCCCCCCCCCCCCCCCCCCCCCCCCCCCCCCCCCCCCCCCCCCCCCCCCCCCCCCCCCCCCCCCCCCCCCCCCCCCCCCCCCCCCCCCCCCCCCCCCCCCCCCCCCCCCCCCCCCCCCCCCCCCCCCCCCCCCCCCCCCCCCCCCCCCCCCCCCCCCCCCCCCCCCCCCCCCCCCCCCCCCCCCCCCCCCCCCCCCCCCCCCCCCCCCCCCCCCCCCCCCCCCCCCCCCCCCCCCCCCCCCCCCCCCCCCCCCCCCCCCCCCCCCCCCCCCCCCCCCCCCCCCCCCCCCCCCCCCCCCCCCCCCCCCCCCCCCCCCCCCCCCCCCCCCCCCCCCCCCCCCCCCCCCCCCCCCCCCCCCCCCCCCCCCCCCCCCCCCCCCCCCCCCCCCCCCCCCCCCCCCCCCCCCCCCCCCCCCCCCCCCCCCCCCCCCCCCCCCCCCCCCCCCCCCCCCCCCCCCCCCCCCCCCCCCCCCCCCCCCCCCCCCCCCCCCCCCCCCCCCCCCCCCCCCCCCCCCCCCCCCCCCCCCCCCCCCCCCCCCCCCCCCCCCCCCCCCCCCCCCCCCCCCCCCCCCCCCCCCCCCCCCCCCCCCCCCCCCCCCCCCCCCCCCCCCCCCCCCCCCCCCCCCCCCCCCCCCCCCCCCCCCCCCCCCCCCCCCCCCCCCCCCCCCCCCCCCCCCCCCCCCCCCCCCCCCCCCCCCCCCCCCCCCCCCCCCCCCCCCCCCCCCCCCCCCCCCCCCCCCCCCCCCCCCCCCCCCCCCCCCCCCCCCCCCCCCCCCCCCCCCCCCCCCCCCCCCCCCCCCCCCCCCCCCCCCCCCCCCCCCCCCCCCCCCCCCCCCCCCCCCCCCCCCCCCCCCCCCCCCCCCCCCCCCCCCCCCCCCCCCCCCCCCCCCCCCCCCCCCCCCCCCCCCCCCCCCCCCCCCCCCCCCCCCCCCCCCCCCCCCCCCCCCCCCCCCCCCCCCCCCCCCCCCCCCCCCCCCCCCCCCCCCCCCCCCCCCCCCCCCCCCCCCCCCCCCCCCCCCCCCCCCCCCCCCCCCCCCCCCCCCCCCCCCCCCCCCCCCCCCCCCCCCCCCCCCCCCCCCCCCCCCCCCCCCCCCCCCCCCCCCCCCCCCCCCCCCCCCCCCCCCCCCCCCCCCCCCCCCCCCCCCCCCCCCCCCCCCCCCCCCCCCCCCCCCCCCCCCCCCCCCCCCCCCCCCCCCCCCCCCCCCCCCCCCCCCCCCCCCCCCCCCCCCCCCCCCCCCCCCCCCCCCCCCCCCCCCCCCCCCCCCCCCCCCCCCCCCCCCCCCCCCCCCCCCCCCCCCCCCCCCCCCCCCCCCCCCCCCCCCCCCCCCCCCCCCCCCCCCCCCCCCCCCCCCCCCCCCCCCCCCCCCCCCCCCCCCCCCCCCCCCCCCCCCCCCCCCCCCCCCCCCCCCCCCCCCCCCCCCCCCCCCCCCCCCCCCCCCCCCCCCCCCCCCCCCCCCCCCCCCCCCCCCCCCCCCCCCCCCCCCCCCCCCCCCCCCCCCCCCCCCCCCCCCCCCCCCCCCCCCCCCCCCCCCCCCCCCCCCCCCCCCCCCCCCCCCCCCCCCCCCCCCCCCCCCCCCCCCCCCCCCCCCCCCCCCCCCCCCCCCCCCCCCCCCCCCCCCCCCCCCCCCCCCCCCCCCCCCCCCCCCCCCCCCCCCCCCCCCCCCCCCCCCCCCCCCCCCCCCCCCCCCCCCCCCCCCCCCCCCCCCCCCCCCCCCCCCCCCCCCCCCCCCCCCCCCCCCCCCCCCCCCCCCCCCCCCCCCCCCCCCCCCCCCCCCCCCCCCCCCCCCCCCCCCCCCCCCCCCCCCCCCCCCCCCCCCCCCCCCCCCCCCCCCCCCCCCCCCCCCCCCCCCCCCCCCCCCCCCCCCCCCCCCCCCCCCCCCCCCCCCCCCCCCCCCCCCCCCCCCCCCCCCCTGGTTGACGCGCTCGAGGAGGTCGTGAGCGGCATTGGTCCCATGGCAGAGGAAGAAGCCCGCGTTCTTTCCTCAGCCGCGCTGACGCGTGTCTTCAGCCACCTCCATCTTCGCAATCCCGCTGCCCACCTTGACGAGCTGCTGGAGCCTATGGACGATGAGCGTTGTGCGGCCGCTGCCGCAGCCGTGAAGGGCCAGGTGGAGGCCCTGCTGAAGAAGTTCCGCGCCTTCACTCTCGCGCCTTCGACCGGTGGTGCTACCGGTCCTGCGACTCCGGCTGGTGGTACGGGCGAAGGCGATGCCACCAAGGAAGGAACACCCCTTGCGGGCGTCGGCGGTGCCCTGGGATGATTCGCTTGCGGCTGCTTTCCTGTTTTACTCCTGCAACATGCATCATGCCTCGTGGAGGCGTTTGAACTTGTGTTTGATATTTGAGAGAACAATATGTCTTGTAATATTTGCTTTCGAGATTTTGCGATTTTCCTCCTATTTGATTTACGTTCTACGTCGGCAGGGCCCGGCCCCATGCATACCTCAGCCGCCGTTGGGTCATCCGGAGACCAGGACAGGACCAAGGGGTGAGGGGCTACGTGACCAGTTAGGCTCCTGAGTCGCGATGCTCAGGAGTCCCCCTTGACGCGCAAACAGCTTATAGGAGGGAGACACGAGGACAGGTTTAGTGTTCTACGTCGGCAGGGCCCGGCCGCGCGCATACCTCAGCCACCGTTGGGTCGTCCGGAGACCAGGACGAGACCAAGGAGTGAGGGGCTACGCGACCAGTTAGGCTCCTGAGTCGCGATGCTCAGGAGTCCCCCTTGACGTGCAAACAACCTTCATACCTTTGCCCTCGCCGAGGCTTGGCTCGGGAGGGGCGCGCGACGACCAGGTCCGGGGGACCTGGTTGGGTGGCGTACGCTTGGGCGTGACCCGAGCGCAGCCCCCGTGCCCAGCCCCCTCGCGCGACTCTCCCAAGGGGAGGTGTTGTGGTGCCCCCCCCCCCCCCCCCCCCCCCCCCCCCCCCCCCCCCCCCCCCCCCCCCCCCCCCCCCCCCCCCCCCCCCCCCCCCCCCCCCCCCCCCCCCCCCCCCCCCCCCCCCCCCCCCCCCCCCCCCCCCCCCCCCCCCCCCCCCCCCCCCCCCCCCCCCCCCCCCCCCCCCCCCCCCCCCCCCCCCCCCCCCCCCCCCCCCCCCCCCCCCCCCCCCCCCCCCCCCCCCCCCCCCCCCCCCCCCCCCCCCCCCCCCCCCCCCCCCCCCCCCCCCCACTTACACTAGGCTATCATGGCTATTAGACATATTACATCCACTGGGCATCAAAGTTCGCCACCTGTGCAAATATAGGGAACACAGCAGCATATAAACGCCGCAGCAAAACAAGTCCAGAACTAAAACCACTTCAGAAGAGCTCAAGAAACAATATCCTCGGTACCGCTGGAGGAAACACGTGTTGGCTCATCGCTGGGATAGATGTCATCCACTCATTGGACAGAAGGCGCCTATGATATGTCGACACATGGCACGGCCCAATAGAGGCCCATTCCTGCGAAAAGGTCGGCCCGTTTGACTTGGTCAAAAGGTGGCTGGTCGGCCCATGGAAAGCTTGTTAACGGCATGTTCGCATATAGGCCATTTACAACCCGCTAACTCAAGGCCTATTACGCCCTATTCGAATTAGGCCCAGTAGCGTCATCTGGGCCATCCAATATGATTCCAGCCTATTTTCAATTCTGGCCCATGAATGGCCCATGACGTCTTTCGGCCCATATGAGGCCCTATGTAACTCTTGGCCTATTAACGGCCCATGGTGAAACTGGCCCGTAATGAACAGTGTATCACTTTACACCCATTAACGGCCCGTGGTGAAACTTGCCCGTAAAGAACAGTGTATCACTTTATACCCATTAACGGCCCGTTATTCCATTGGGCCATTTCCAGCCCAAGTTATCTTTCGGCCTTCTCAAAGCCCATTTATTCTTGGGCTCATTTCCAGCATTTGTTTACTTACGGCCCATTACTGTCGTTTTCTGCTTGTGGGCCAAATTCAACCCGTGGTTACAGTCGGCCCGTTTGTGGTACGTTAATACGTTGGGCCGTTTTCATAGCGTCATCAAATACGACCTATTAACGATGGCCCATTATGGTCGGCCCATGAATGGACGATTCCAACTCTAGCCCGTTTTACGGCCAGAATGTGGTCTGTTTGGCCCAAGTTTGGCTAATCAATCATACAGCCCGTATAAGGCCCATTGATGATACGACCCGTAGAAGGCCCATTGTTTCTATGGCCCATAGAAGGCCCACTGTTTCTACGGCCCATAGAAGGCCCACTGTTTATATGGCCCGTTGGAGGCCCAGTGTCACTATAGTAAATATTAGCCCATGGTTATTGTAGCCTAGTTTTAAAAAATAGGTTATTGCAGCCACTCCCCCCCCCCCCCCGAAAAAGAACAGCACTGACTACAAGCAAACAAATAAACAAGACAACAAGGAAAATAAATAAGCAAGCAACTTACGCTAGGCTATCACGGCTATTACACATATTACATCCACTGGGCATCAAAGTTCGCCACCAGTGCAAATATAGGGAACAAAGCAGCATATCATATACACTGGTTGTCAAAGTTGGCGACCAGTGCAAATAAACGCCGCAGCAAAACAAGTCCAGAACTGAAACCACTTCAGAAGATCTCAAGAAACAATATCATGGGTACCCATAATGCTGGCAAGATGCTTAGCAAGCTTATTAACTTTCACTTGTTTGGCGCTTAAATCCTCCAACGCTTGCTGTTGCACCAGAAAATATGCATCTGAATTCTGCAGGGACTTCCTCAGTCCTTCAGCTTCCTGTCGCAATACATCTGATCGATGTCTTTCAACTTGAAGCTGAGACTCAAGAAGACGAACTAATTCAGGCAGCTAGTTCGAAGAGCTTGTGCCAGCAGTAGTGGCCAGTAACTCAAACACTACATCAAGACAAGACTTCTGGGTTCTCTCACTGTCGTCAAGGTAGTTTTTATCAGCTTTCTTGGAGACCAACAGGGATATCTCACTATCTTGAACCTTATCTGCATTACTTCCTTCACCATTGCATAACGGGGTACTGTTCTCCAATATTTTGTCCGCATTCTAAAAGAGAAACAAGCAGACACATCACAGGTTTACCATGTTGTATATGAAACTCATTTTGGTAAATCAGTTCAGTAGTAAAGTGCACATGATAACAGCATGAAACAAACATATATCTATGTACCATGGTCACTTTATGGTCTATATCATTCTAGTTTTTGTTGCCAAATCAAGATAGAGACACAGTTCAAATAATATTTGTTCAAGACAAAGCAGAATAGACAGAATATAAGTGTGGGAAACTATAGAGACACTTGTAATGTGCATGACATGAGAACATAATTGTTTATTCAATTGAAACTAAAATCAATATAGAGCAAGTTACAACAGCAAACCAGTTAAAGAAACAAGTTTAAAACATACCTGTTGCGCCATTGGAGTTTCAATTCCATCCTTCAAATTTGAAAATAGTTGGTCTGAGTAAATACAGTGATGCAAGAGCAAAGCAGTATGAACCATAGCTACAGAACTTGACCTGAGAACAATTCTTCTTCTCCTTTAAGTGTTGAGTTGGGATTTGGAGTGGTGGTCCTCGTGCTTTGGGCACTGCAGTTCCCTTACTAACTGCTCGTGCCCCCCCCCCCCCCCCCCCCCCCCCCCCCCCCCCCCCCCCCCCCCCCCCCCCCCCCCCCCCCCCCCCCCCCCCCCCCCCCCCCCCCCCCCCCCCCCCCCCCCCCCCCCCCCCCCCCCCCCCCCCCCCCCCCCCCCCCCCCCCCCCCCCCCCCCCCCCCCCCCCCCCCCCCCCCCCCCCCCCCCCCCCCCCCCCCCCCCCCCCCCCCCCCCCCCCCCCCCCCCCCCCCCCCCCCCCCCCCCCCCCCCCCCCCCCCCCCCCCCCCCCCCCCCCCCCCCCCCCCCCCCCCCCCCCCCCCCCCCCCCCCCCCCCCCCCCCCCCCCCCCCCCCCCCCCCCCCCCCCCCCCCCCCCCCCCCCCCCCCCCCCCCCCCCCCCCCCCCCCCCCCCCCCCCCCCCCCCCCCCCCCCCCCCCCCCCCCCCCCCCCCCCCCCCCCCCCCCCCCCCCCCCCCCCCCCCCCCCCCCCCCCCCCCCCCCCCCCCCCCCCCCCCCCCCCCCCCCCCCCCCCCCCCCCCCCCCCCCCCCCCCCCCCCCCCCCCCCCCCCCCCCCCCCCCCCCCCCCCCCCCCCCCCCCCCCCCCCCCCCCCCCCCCCCCCCCCCCCCCCCCCCCCCCCCCCCCCCCCCCCCCCCCCCCCCCCCCCCCCCCCCCCCCCCCCCCCCCCCCCCCCCCCCCCCCCCCCCCCCCCCCCCCCCCCCCCCCCCCCCCCCCCCCCCCCCCCCCCCCCCCCCCCCCCCCCCCCCCCCCCCCCCCCCCCCCCCCCCCCCCCCCCCCCCCCCCCCCCCCCCCCCCCCCCCCCCCCCCCCCCCCCCCCCCCCCCCCCCCCCCCCCCCCCCCCCCCCCCCCCCCCCCCCCCCCCCCCCCCCCCCCCCCCCCCCCCCCCCCCCCCCCCCCCCCCCCCCCCCCCCCCCCCCCCCCCCCCCCCCCCCCCCCCCCCCCCTTAATATTACATGCTACTTTATCGTCCTGTTCACCGATTAGACTCAGCTCCAAACTAATGGTCAAACTTGAGTTTTTAAATGCTTGTGGGGTACATATCGGGGCCGCAATCAATAGTATCTATCTACTATCTGGTTAATCTCTGGTGTCTACTATGAGTTTCATGTTGGGTGGGAAACAAACAGTAAAGAAGCCACTATCTGTATTTTTTAACTGAAGCCATTATCTGCCTGCTATCATTGGTTTTGGGTCTATCCACAGGTTGCTACCATCACTCTAGATTTCTGCATGCACTCCTTACATAATCTCACTATGTTTTATTCCTATGCATGTCAGTTATTGTACACAATGGAACTGAACATGTAGAGCAAAAGAGACGAGCCTTGCATGGCAATAAAATTTCATGCAGACGTCGCTCCATGGTAGGCGCAAAGGCAGCTCCCCCTCCACCCATTTCGGATTGTAATCGAGAGGAAGATATCTGTTCTGAGGGGGATTCAGAAGGAGAAGACCATTCCTATTTACCCCCTGAGGTCTTCGCTCTAACTTGGCATGCTGATGTTGGTTATATCATGCATATGGTGCCTTGCATTGCTTACTTTATACATCAAATATGTCAACTGCTTAGTTTAGACATGCTTTGTGTGAATGCCATATGTTTAGTTTATTCATCATTTATGTGAATTATGCAACGCCATCTTGTTTAGCCAGGCATCATATATGTGAATTTTGCAATGCCATCCTGCTTAGCCAGTCATCTCCCCCCCCCCCCCCCCCCCCCCCCCCCCCCCCCCCCCCCCCCCCCCCCCCCCCCCCCCCCCCCCCCCCCCCCCCCCCCCCCCCCCCCCCCCCCCCCCCCCCCCCCCCCCCCCCCCCCCCCCCCCCCCCCCCCCCCCCCCCCCCCCCCCCCCCCCCCCCCCCCCCCCCCCCCCCCCCCCCCCCCCCCCCCCCCCCCCCCCCCCCCCCCCCCCCCCCCCCCCCAAGGTGTATGCTCTAACTTGGCAGGGTTATGTTGCTTATATCGTGCGTATGGTGTCTTGCATTGCTATGTCATTTGATTAGTTTAGACATGCTTTGTGTGAATGCCACCCGTTTAGTGTCTAATTACCATATATGTGAATTATGCATTGCCATCTTGTTGCAAGACATTATATATGTGAATTATGCAATGCTATCTTGTTGCAAAGGCATTATACCCCCCCCCCCCCCCCCCCCCCCCCCCCCCCCCCCCCCCCCCCCCCCCCCCCCCCCCCCCCCCCCCCCCCCCCCCCCCCCCCCCCCCCCCCCCCCCCCCCCCCCCCCCCCCCCCCCCCCCCCCCCCGTGATGGAAGTATCTGGAGTGAAAACAAGGTATTCAGAGCAGACAATGCTACCTGCTGAAGCAGACATCTTGCTGGATACAGAGAGCTCCTCAGAGGAGGATTTAGAGATTGATGACTAGTCCTATTTCCCCCCTAAGGTCTATGCTCAAACTTGGCAGGGTTATATTACCCATGTCATGCATGTTGTCTTGCATTGCTTAGTTTTTACATCATATATGGATTGCCATCTGCTTACTTGCTTACTATATAAATCATATATTTGAATTATATCATGCCATCATGTTTACATACACAGCATCTATCTGAATTATGGCATGACAACCCATTTAATAAAGACATCATATAGTTATATCATCTCATCCTGTTTAGTGTTTACAGTCATCATATTTTGAATTATGTCATTCTATCCGGGAATTATATCATGCTATCATGTTTCCATAGGCGGCATGTATGTGAATTATGGCATGCCAACCTATTTAATAAACACATTATATAGTTATATCATGTCATCATGTTTACATAGTCATCATATTTTGAACTATGTCTTTCCATTTTTTTAGTTAGCCATCATAATGTGAAAATTGTGTCATGCTATCCTGTTTAGTTAGCCATCATAAATGTGAAATTGTGTCATGCTATCCTGTTTGGTTAGACAACATAAATGTGAATTATTTCATGCCCTCTTTTATTCCCCACTATCCATTGCACCTGTCTATCATACAATGTATGTACATTCAATTACTTTTCTTGTTTATCAGCCATTTGAATTGGAGAGGGTGATGGCAGTATCTAAGGGAGTAACAACACGGTCTTCAGAAAAGATAGTGCTACCAGTTGATGCAGATAGAACCACGGTTGTACTTGCCCAAGAACCAGCCCCACCACACATAACCCAGACTCTCGTAGACTGTACCCCTACCCAGTTGGACAGAGAACCAGCTACACCCCTTCTAACCCCAACCCCAGCAGATAGTAACCCAGTTCCAGTTGACACAGCACCATCTCCACCACAGAGCACCCAAACACAAGCAGTTAGTAAGGGAACTGCAGTGCCCAAAGCACGAGGACCACCACTCCAAATCCCAACTCAACGCTTAAAGGAGAAGAAGAATTGTTCTCAGGTCAGGTTCTGTAGCTATGGTTCATACTCCTTTGCTCTTGCATCACTGTATTTACTCAGACCAACTATTTTCAAATTTAAAGGACAGAATTGAAACTCCAATGGCACAACAGGTATGTTTTAAACCTGTTTCTTTAACTGGTTTGCTGTTGTAACTTGCTCTATGTTGATTTCAGTTTCAATTGAATAAACAGTTATGTTCTCATGTCATGCACATTACAAGTGTCGTTATTGCTCTATAGTTTCCCACACTTATATTCTGTCTATTCTGCTTTGTCTTGAACAAATATTATTTGAACTGTGTCTCTATCTTGATTTGGCAACAAAAACTAGAATGATATAGACCATAAAGTGACCATGGTACATAGATATATGTTTGTTTCATGCTGTTATCCTGTGCACTTTACTACTAAGCTGATTTACCAAAATGAGTTTCATATACAACATGGTAAACCTGTGATGTGTCTGCTTGTTTCTCTTTTACCCCCCCCCCCCCCCCCCCCCCCCCCCCCCCCCCCCCCCCCCCCCCCCCCCCCCCCCCCCCCCCCCCCCCCCCCCCCCCCCCCCCCCCCCCCCCCCCCCCCCCCCCCCCCCCCCCCCCCCCCCCCCCCCCCCCCCCCCCCCCCCCCCCCCCCCCCCCCCCCCCCCCCCCCCCCCCCCCCCCCCCCCCCCCCCCCCCCCCCCCCCCCCCCCCCCCCCCCCCCCCCCCCCCCCCCCCCCCCCCCCCCCCCCCCCCCCCCCCCCCCCCCCCCCCCCCCCCCCCCCCCCCCCCCCCCCCCCCCCCCCCCCCCCCCCCCCCCCCCCCCCCCCCCCCCCCCCCCCCCCCCCCCCCCCCCCCCCCCCCCCCCCCCCCCCCCCCCCCCCCCCCCCCCCCCCCCCCCCCCCCCCCCCCCCCCCCCCCCCCCCCCCCCCCCCCCCCCCCCCCCCCCCCCCCCCCCCCCCCCCCCCCCCCCCCCCCCCCCCCCCCCCCCCCCCCCCCCCCCCCCCCCCCCCCCCCCCCCCCCCCCCCCCCCCCCCCCCCCCCCCCCCCCCCCCCCCCCCCCCCCCCCCCCCCCCCCCCCCCCCCCCCCCCCCCCCCCCCCCCCCCCCCCCCCCCCCCCCCCCCCCCCCCCCCCCCCCCCCCCCCCCCCCCCCCCCCCCCCCCCCCCCCCCCCCCCCCCCCCCCCCCCCCCCCCCCCCCCCCCCCCCCCCCCCCCCCCCCCCCCCCCCCCCCCCCCCCCCCCCCCCCCCCCCCCCCCCCCCCCCCCCCCCCCCCCCCCCCCCCCCCCCCCCCCCCCCCCCCCCCCCCCCCCCCCCCCCCCCCCCCCCCCCCCCCCCCCCCCCCCCCCCCCCCCCCCCCCCCCCCCCCCCCCCCCCCCCCCCCCCCCCCCCCCCCCCCCCCCCCCCCCCCCCCCCCCCCCCCCCCCCCCCCCCCCCCCCCCCCCCCCCCCCCCCCCCCCCCCCCCCCCCCCCCCCCCCCCCCCCCCCCCCCCCCCCCCCCCCCCCCCCCCCCCCCCCCCCCCCCCCCCCCCCCCCCCCCCCCCCCCCCCCCCCCCCCCCCCCCCCCCCCCCCCCCCCCCCCCCCCCCCCCCCCCCCCCCCCCCCCCCCCCCCCCCCCCCCCCCCCCCCCCCCCCCCCCCCCCCCCCCCCCCCCCCCCCCCCCCCCCCCCCCCCCCCCCCCCCCCCCCCCCCCCCCCCCCCCCCCCCCCCCCCCCCCCCCCCCCCCCCCCCCCCCCCCCCCCCCCCCCCCCCCCCCCCCCCCCCCCCCCCCCCCCCCCCCCCCCCCCCCCCCCCCCCCCCCCCCCCCCCCCCCCCCCCCCCCCCCCCCCCCCCCCCCCCCCCCCCCCCCCCCCCCCCCCCCCCCCCCCCCCCCCCCCCCCCCCCCCCCCCCCCCCCCCCCCCCCCCCCCCCCCCCCCCCCCCCCCCCCCCCCCCCCCCCCCCCCCCCCCCCCCCCCCCCCCCCCCCCCCCCCCCCCCCCCCCCCCCCCCCCCCCCCCCCCCCCCCCCCCCCCCCCCCCCCCCCCCCCCCCCCCCCCCCCCCCCCCCCCCCCCCCCCCCCCCCCCCCCCCCCCCCCCCCCCCCCCCCCCCCCCCCCCCCCCCCCCCCCCCCCCCCCCCCCCCCCCCCCCCCCCCCCCCCCCCCCCCCCCCCCCCCCCCCCCCCCCCCCCCCCCCCCCCCCCCCCCCCCCCCCCCCCCCCCCCCCCCCCCCCCCCCCCCCCCCCCCCCCCCCCCCCCCCCCCCCCCCCCCCCCCCCCCCCCCCCCCCCCCCCCCCCCCCCCCCCCCCCCCCCCCCCCCCCCCCCCCCCCCCCCCCCCCCCCCCCCCCCCCCCCCCCCCCCCCCCCCCCCCCCCCCCCCCCCCCCCCCCCCCCCCCCCCCCCCCCCCCCCCCCCCCCCCCCCCCCCCCCCCCCCCCCCCCCCCCCCCCCCCCCCCCCCCCCCCCCCCCCCCCCCCCCCCCCCCCCCCCCCCCCCCCCCCCCCCCCCCCCCCCCCCCCCCCCCCCCCCCCCCCCCCCCCCCCCCCCCCCCCCCCCCCCCCCCCCCCCCCCCCCCCCCCCCCCCCCCCCCCCCCCCCCCCCCCCCCCCCCCCCCCCCCCCCCCCCCCCCCCCCCCCCCCCCCCCCCCCCCCCCCCCCCCCCCCCCCCCCCCCCCCCCCCCCCCCCCCCCCCCCCCCCCCCCCCCCCCCCCCCCCCCCCCCCCCCCCCCCCCCCCCCCCCCCCCCCCCCCCCCCCCCCCCCCCCCCCCCCCCCCCCCCCCCCCCCCCCCCCCCCCCTTATGGGTACCCAGGATATTGTTTCTTGAGATCTTCTGAAGTGGTTTCAGTTTTGGACTTGTTTTGCTGCGGCGTTTATTTGCGCTGGTCACCAACTTTGACAACCAATGTATATGATATGCTGCTTTGTTCCCTATATTTGCACTGGTGGCGAACTTTGATGCCCAGTGGATGTAATATGTGTAATAGCTGTGATAGCCTAGCATAAGTTGCTTGCTTATTTATTTCCTTGTTGTCTTGTTTATTTGTTTGCTTGTAGTCAGTGCTGTTCTTTTTCCGCGGTTTGCTAGTGGCCGCAATAACCTATTTTTTAAAACTAGGCCACAATAACCATGGGCTACATATTTAATGTAGTTACCATGGGCCTCCTATGGGCCGTAGAAACAATGGGCCTTCTTAAGGCCGTAGAAAGAATGGGCCTTCTACGGGCCGTAGCATCAATGGGCCTTCTACGCCGTAGCATCAATGGGCCTTCTACGCCGTAGCATCAATGGGCCTTCTACGTGCCGTATGATCGATAGGCTAAACATGGGCCAATAACAGACCGCATTATGGGCCGTAAACGGGCTAGATTTGGAATCGTCCGTTCATGGGCCGAAAATAACAGTCCGTTTTTTTTTAGAATCTAACAGGCCGTCGTTAATCGGTCGTATTTGATGACGTTATGAAAATGGCCCAACGGAGTAACGGGCCGCAAACGGGCCGATTGTAACTGCGGGCTGAATTTGGCCCACAGGCAGAAAAGGCCAATGGCGGGCCGTAAGTAACCGAATGCTGGAAATGAGCCCAAGAATAAATGGGCCCTGCCCCCCCCCCCCCCCCCCCCCCCCCCCCCCCCCCCCCCCCCCCCCCCCCCCCCTAATGGGTATAAAGGGGTACACTGTTCATTGCGGGCCAGATTCACCACGGGCCATTAATGGGCCAAGAGTTACAAATGGTCTCGTAAAGGCCGAAAGACATCATGGGCCATACATGGGCCGGAAGTTACAACGGGCTGGAATCATATTGGAAGGCCCAGATGAAGCTACTGGGCTTAATTCGGATAGGCCATAACGGGCCGTGAGTTAGCGGGCCTTAAATGGGCTATATACGAATAGGCCGTTAACAGGCTTTCCGCGGGCCGGCCCGTTACCTTTTGACCAAGTCAAACGGGCCGGCCTTTTCACCGGAATGGGCCTCTGTTGGGCTGTGCCACATGTCGACATATCATAGGCTCCTCCTGTCCAATGAATGGATGACATCTGTCCCAACGGTGAGCCAACACGTGTTTCCTCCGGCCAATGAGAATTTTACACGTGGAAAATCCTCATTGGTCTAGGCTGTTAGCGGGTTATCGGATCCAAAACCGGACCCGATAGCTTAACGGCGTTCCGTTACGGTGGATGCCACGTGTCAGTCACCCTTGACGAAAGCACTTCCATGACGCGTGATTTATCGTCATGGAAGTGGACACTTCCGTGATCATAATTTTGGTAATGTCATGGAACACTTCTATGACGGCACAGGTATGACTATCTTGATTCTGTCATAAATTTGTCATGGATGCACATGCATGACAGAAAACGTGACCTACTGTGACAAACACGTATCATCACGGAAGTGTCTTTTTTTTGTAGTGTACTACTCCACACATCGGCCGCTATCCAGCATGCATCTAGTGTATTAAGTTCATGGGAAAATGGAGTAATGCAATAAGAACAATGACATGATGTAGACGTGATCTATTCATGTAGGAATAGCCCCCATCTTGTTATCCTTAATAGCAACGATACATGCGTGTCTTGCTGCCTCTTCTGTCACTGGGAAAGAACACCGCAAGATCGAACCCATCACAAAGCACCTCTTCCCATGGAAAGAAAAATTGATCTAGTTGGACTAAGTAAATCAAAGATTCGAAGAAGAAACCCCCCCCCCCCCCCCCCCCCCCCCCCCCCCCCCCCCCCCCCCCCCCCCCCCCCTATTCATGGATATAGATCTGATCATAAACTCAAAGTTCATCGGATCCCAACAACACGCCGCAAAAAGAGTTATATCAAATAGATCTCCAAGAGACCATTGTATTGAGAATCAAAAGAGAGAGAGAGAGGAAGCCATCTAGCTACTGCCTACGGACCCGTAGGTCTATGGTGAACTACTCACGCATCATCGGAGAGGCACCAATGAGGATGATGAACCGCTCCGTGATGGTGTCTAGATTGGATATCGTGGTTCTGGAACTTGCGGCGGCTTGAATTGTGTTTCGTCGACTCCCCTAGGGTTTCTGGAATATTTGGGGATTTATAGGGCAAAGAGGCGGTGCGGGAGGTCACCGAGGGGGGCACAACCCCCCTAGGCGCGTCTGGGCCTCCTAGCGCATCCTGGTGGGTTGTGCCCTGATACGTCTCCAACGTATCTACTTTTTCTCACGCTTTTCCTCTTATTTTGGACTCTAATTTACATGATTTGAATGAAACTAACCCTGGACTGACGCTGTTTTCAGCAGAACTACCACGGTGTTGTTTTTGTGCAGAAATAAAAGTTCCCGGAATGGAACGAAACTTTGCGAGGATTTTTTTATATCAATAATAAGAATTTCTGGAGCCAAGACCCACCAGAGAGGGGCCCCTGGTTGGGCACAACCCACCAGGGCGCGCCCCCCTCTCCTGGCGCGCCCAGGTGGGTTGTACCCACCTGGTGGCCCCGCTGACGACCCCCTGATACTATAAATTCACATTATTCCAGAAAAAAATCAGGGAGAAAGAATTGTCGTGATCCACAAGACGGAGCTGCCGCCAAGCCCTGTTCTTCCTCGGGAGGGCAGATCTGGGGTCCGTTTGGGGCTTCGGAGAGGGGGATCTTCGTTCTTCGTCATCACCAACCCATCTCCATCGCCAATTCCATGATGCTCCCCACCAGGAGTGAGTAATTCCTTCGTAGGCTCACTGGTCGGTGAGGAGTTGGATGAGATTCATCATGTAATCGAGTTAGTTTTGTTAGGGCCTGATCGCTAGTATCCACTATGTTCTTAGATTGATGTTGCTATGACTTTGCTATGCTTAATGCTTGTCACTTTGGGCCCGGGTGTCATGAACTCAGATATGAACCGTTTATGAATTCATCATTATATCCATGTTTTAGATCCGATCTTGCAAGTTATAGTCACCTACTACGTGTTATGATCCGGCAACCCCGGAGTGACAACAACCGGGCCCACTCCCGGTGATGACCGTAGTTTGAGGAGTTCATGTATTCACTATGTGTTAATGCTTTGCTCCGGTTCTCTATTAAAAGGAGGCCTTAATATCCCTTAGTTTCCAATATGGACCCCGCTGCCACGGGAGGGTAGGACAAAAGATGTCATGCAAGTTCTTTTAATAAAGCACGTATGACTATTTACGGAATACATGCCTACATTATATCAATGAACTGGAGCTAGTGCCGTATCGCCCTAGGTTATAACCGTTACATGATGAATATCATCCAACAAGTCACCGATCCAATGCCTACGAATTTATTTATATTGATCTTGCTGCGTTACTATTGCTATCATCACTGTTACACTTGCTACAAATTAATGCTATCACTGTTACTGCTACCGTTGCTTTTGTCACTACTATCAAACTACTTTGCTACTGATCACTTTGCTGCAGATAATTAATCTCTAGGTGTGGTTGAATTGACAACTCAGATGCTAATACCTTCAAATATTGTTTGGCTCCCCTTGTGTCGAATCTATAAATTTGGGTTGAATAATCTACCCTCGAAAACTGTTGCGATCCCCTATACTTGTGGGTTATCAAGACCTTTTTTCTGGCACCGTTGCTGGGGAGCATAGCTATATTTGTTGAGTCACTTGGGATTATTATCATATTATCACTATGAAGAATCTGAAGGATCCAAAGACTAAAATATTTCCCTCAAGGACGCGAGGAGGTAAGGAACTGCCATCCAGTTCTGCTTTAGATTCACCTTCTGTTATGAGTAAACTTGCAACACCACCACATGCTATGAATTCTAATATGTTGCAAGTTATTGATGATGCTACTTCTGCTATGGATAATGCTTATGATGATGCTAGTACCTTGCTTGATAATGATGATGTGCCACTTGGTGAATTTCTTGATGAACAAATTGCTAGAGGTATACAACATGATGTTGTTGAATCTGATGATGAGCTTGAAACTGAAACTCCTGAAACACCTGCTAGAACTAGCCTTGCTAGATATGAATTGCCTAAGGTACCAGAAGGTTATGTTATGAGTGAAGAAGCAACTAGAGATATTCTTGCTTGTAAGGATAGAGATGATCTAGAGAAATTACTATGCAAGTATAAAGAAAAATCTCTGAATGCTAGAATGAAATGTGATCCTAAGTTTGCTACTTCACCTATATGTATTGCTGATAAGGATTATGAATTCTCTGTTGACCCGGAGTTAATTACTTTGGTTGAATCTGATCCTTTCCATGGTTATGAAACTGAAACTGTTGTGGCACATCTTACTAAGTTGAATGATATAGCCACCCTTTTTACTCATGATGAGAAGACTCGCTATTACTTTATTCTCAAATTATTTCCTTTCTCATTAAAGGGTGATGCTAAAGCTTGGTACAATACTCTTGCTCCTGGTTGTGTGCGTAGTCCCCAGGATATGATTTATTACTTCTCTGAAAAATATTTTCCTGCTCATAAGAAACAAGCTACCTTGCAGGAAATATTTAACTTTGTGCAAACTAAAGAAGAGAGTCTCCCACAAGCTTGGGGGAGGCTTTGCCAGTTATTTAATACTTTTCCTGATCATCCTCTTAAGAAAAATGAAATACTTGATATCTTCTATAATGGACTAACCGATGCTTCTAGGGACTTCCTAGATAGTTGTGCTGGTTGTGTTTTCAGGGAACAGACTATTACTCAAGCTGAAGAATTATTGAATAACATATTGAAAAACTATGATGATTGGACTATTCCTAAACCACCGCCTAAACCCACTCCAAAGAAGAGGGGTATATTATATCTCAGTCCTGAAGATATGCAAGAGGCAAAGAAATCTATGAAGGAAAAAGGTATTAAAGCTGAGGATGTTAAAAATTTACCTCCTATTAAAGAAATACATGGGCTTAATACACCACCAATGCCTAAGGTGGTAGAGGTAAATTCTCTTATGAAGTTCAATGAAAATGATAATCCTCACAATATGCATCCTAGTCAATGCCTTTATCAGTTTGAAAACTACATTAGAAAACAAGATCACGTCAACGCAAATGTTATGAAACAATTGAAATATAATTCTGATATGATTGCTCGCTTGAGTGACTTGTTATTTAGAATTTCAAATGATGTTAGAGGTGTTGGAAAACATGCTTCTATGGTTCAAACCCAGTTAGAACAAGTTGCTAAATCACAAAGAGAATTACTTGATGAAATGAATCATAATATGCATGACTTTGCTGTTAGAGTTGCAACTAGAGGAGGTAAAATGACTCAGGAACCACTTTATCCGGAGGGACACCCAAAAAGAATAGAACAAGATTCACAAAGAAACAACACTAGTGCACCTAGTCCTTCTAAAAAGAAAAAGAAAAAGAAAAATGATAGGACTTTACATACTTCTAGTGAACCTGAAATAGAGAAACCTCCTGATAATGAAAATGAAACTTCTATCTCTGATGCTGAAACTCAATCTGGTAATGAACACTCACCTAGTGATAATGAAAAGGATAATGATGAGGTTCATGAAGACTCTCAACCAAATAATGATAAGGAACTAGATAATGATGTTGAGATAGAACCACCTGTGGATCTTGATAACCCACAACCTAAGAATAAAAAGTATGATAAAAGAGACTTTGTTGCAAGAAAACACGGTAAATAAAGAGAACCGTGGGTTCAAAAACCTATGCCTTTTCCACCCAAGTCAACTAAAAAGAATGATGATGAAGAATTTGAATGCTATGCTGACATGCTGAGGCCAGTCTTTCTGCGTACTCGCTTGACTGATATCTTGAAAATGCCTCCTTATGCAAAGTATATGAAAGACATCATCACAAATAAGAGAAAAATACCGGAAGCTGAAATCTCCACTATGCTTGCTAATTATACCTTTAAAGATGGAGTACCTAAAAAACTTGGAGATCCGGGAATACCAACTATACCTTGCTCTATCAAAAAGAACTATGTGAAAACTGCTTTGTGTGATTTAGGAGCTGGTGTTAGTGTTATGCCTTTCTCTTTATATAAAAGACTTGACTTGAATAAACTCACACCTACTGAAATATCTTTGCAAATGGCTGACAAGTCAACTGCCATACCTATCGGTATCTGTGAGGATGTGCCCGTTGTTGTTGCTAATGTTACTATTTTGACTGACTTTGTTATACTCGAGATGCCCGAGGACGACAACATGTCAATTATCCTTGGTAGACCCTTCTTGAATACTGCAGGGGCTGTTATTGATTGCAATAAAAGCAAGGTCACTTTTCATATTAATGGTAATGAGCATACGGTGCACTTTCCGAAAAAACAATTCCAAGTGAATGGTATTAATGTTATCGAAAAATCTCCGACAATCACTATTGGAAGTTTTCAAATACCCCTACCTACTGTCAAAAAGAAATATGAAATGCTTATTGTTGGGGACATTCATATCCCATTGAGGTAACTTAGTGATTTACGAAAGATCTTCGGTTTCATGCTAATCGGAAGTGGTTGTTAATAAGACCTAATCAACCTTATTAATGAATCATTTTTGAACGGTATGAAGTTGATGAATTTAGTAAGCACTACTTTCTGTCCCCACTTTTTATTCTTTGTTTTTATTAGTTAAATAAAATAAATGCCATGTTTTGTCTGTTTTCTGAATTTTCCCGTGCAATAAAAAAATGACCCAAAAATAAAAGTTCTCAGAATGCCCTGAAAATTTTATATGATTTTTTTCTGAATATTTAAGAATTTTTTGTGCAAATAATACCAGAGGGAGGTGCACCAGGTGGGCACAACCCACCTAGGCGCGCCAGCACCCCCTGGCGCGCCCTGGGGGGTTGTGGTTGTTGGGGAACGTAGTAATTTCAAAATTTTCCTACGCACACGCAAGATCATGGTGATGCATAGCAACGAGAGGGGAGAGTGTTGTCTACGTACCCTCATAGACCGTAAGCGGAAGCATCAAGTGACGCGGTTGATGTAGTCGAACGTCTTCGCGATTCAACCGATCCTAGTACCGAAAGCACGGCACCTCCGCGATCAGCACACGTTCAGCTCGGTGATGTCCCACGAACTCTTGATCCAGCTGAGTGTCGAGGGAGAGCTTCGTCAGCACGACGGCGTGATGACGGTGTTGATGAAGTTACCGACGCGGGGCTTCGCCTAAGCACTACACCGATATGACCGAGGTGGATTATGGTGGAGGGGGGCACCGCACACGGCTAAGAGATCAATGATCAACTTGTGTGTCTATGGGGTGCCCCCCTCCCCCGTATATAAAGGAGTGGAGGAGGGGGAGAGGGCCGGCCTCCTAGGCGCGCCCAAGGGGGGAGTCCTACTCCCGGTGGGAGTAGGATTCCCCCTTCCCTAGTTGGAGTAGGAGAGGGAAGGAAGGGGGAGAAGAAGAGAAGGAAAAGGGGGCCGGCCCCCTTCCCAATTCGGATTGGGCTTGGGGGGGCGCGCCCCCACCTTGGCCGCCTCCTCCTCCTTTCCACTATGGCCCATTAAGGCCCATTGACTCCCCGGGGGGTTCCGGTAACCTCCCGGTACTCCGGTAAATGCCCGAACTCACCCGAAACCATTCCGATGTCCAAACATAGCCATCCAATATATTGATCTTTATGTCTCGACCATTTCGAGACTCCTCGTCATGTCCGTGATCATATCTGTTACACCGAACTACCTTCGGTACATAAAAACACATAAACTCATAATACCGATCATCACCGAACGTTAAGCATGCGGACCCTACGGGTTCGAGAACTATGTAGACATGATCGAGACACGTCTCCGGTCAATAACCAATAGAGGAACCTAGATGCTCATATTGGCTCCCACATATTCTACGAAGATCTTTATCGATCAAACCGCATAACAACATACGTTGTTCCCTTTGTCATCGGTATGTTACTTGCTCGAGATTTGATCATCGGTATCTCAATACCTAGTTCAATCTCGTTACCGTCAAGTCTCTTTACTCGTTCTGTAATGCATCATCCCGCAACTAACTCATTAGTCACATTGCTTGCAAGGCCTATAGTGATGTGCATTACCGAGAGGGCCCAGAGATACCTCTTCGACAATCGGAGTGACAAATCCTAATCTCGATCTATGCCAACTCAACAAGTACCATCGGAGACACCTGTAGAGCACCTTTATAATCACCCAGTTACGTTGTGATGTTTGGTAGCACACAAAGTGTTCCTCCGGTATTCGGGAGTTGCATAATCTCATAGTCACAGGAACATATATAAGTCATGAGGAAAGCAATAGCAACATACTAAACGATCAAGTGCTAAGCTAACGGAATGGGTCAAGTCAATCACATCATTCTATAATGATGTGATCCCGTTAATCAAATGACAACTCATGTCTATGGCTAGGAAACTTAACCATCTTTGATTCAACGAGCTAGTCAAGTAGAGGCATACTAGTGACACTCTGTTTGTCTATGTATTCACACATGTACTAAGTTTCCGGTTAATACAATTCTAGCATGAATAATAAACATTTATCATGAAATATGGAAATAAATAATAACTTTATTATTGCCTCTAGGGCATATTTCCTTCAGTCTCCCACTTGCACTAGACTCAATAATCTAGTTCACATCGCCATGTGATTTAACACCAATAGTTCACATCACCATGTGATTAACACCCATAGTTCACATCGCCATGTGACCAACACTCAAAGGGTTTACTAGAGTCAGTAATCTTAGTTCACATCGCCATGTGATTAACACCCACCCCCCCCCCCCCCCCCCCCCCCCCCCCCCCCCCCCCCCCCCCCCCCCCCCCCCCCCCCCCCCCCCCCCCCCCCCCCCCCCCCCCCCCCCCCCCCCCCCCCCCCCCCCCCCCCCCCCCCCCCCCCCCCCCCCCCCCCCCCCCCCCCCCCCCCCCCCCCCCCCCCCCCCCCCCCCCCCCCCCCCCCCCCCCCCCCCCCCCCCCCCCCCCCCCCCCCCCCCCCCCCCCCCCCCCCCCCCCCCCCCCCCCCCCCCCCCCCCCCCCCCCCCCCCCCCCCCCCCCCCCCCCCCCCCCCCCCCCCCCCCCCCCCCCCCCCCCCCCCCCCCCCCCCCCCCCCCCCCCCCCCCCCCCCCCCCCCCCCCCCCCCCCCCCCCCCCCCCCCCCCCCCCCCCCCCCCCCCCCCCCCCCCCCCCCCCCCCCCCCCCCCCCCCCCCCCCCCCCCCCCCCCCCCCCCCCCCCCCCCCCCCCCCCCCCCCCCCCCCCCCCCCCCCCCCCCCCCCCCCCCCCCCCCCCCCCCCCCCCCCCCCCCCCCCCCCCCCCCCCCCCCCCCCCCCCCCCCCCCCCCCCCCCCCCCCCCCCCCCCCCCCCCCCCCCCCCCCCCCCCCCCCCCCCCCCCCCCCCCCCCCCCCCCCCCCCCCCCCCCCCCCCCCCCCCCCCCCCCCCCCCCCCCCCCCCCCCCCCCCCCCCCCCCCCCCCCCCCCCCCCCCCCCCCCCCCCCCCCCCCCCCCCCCCCCCCCCCCCCCCCCCCCCCCCCCCCCCCCCCCCCCCCCCCCCCCCCCCCCCCCCCCCCCCCCCCCCCCCCCCCCCCCCCCCCCCCCCCCCCCCCCCCCCCCCCCCCCCCCCCCCCCCCCCCCCCCCCCCCCCCCCCCCCCCCCCCCCCCCCCCCCCCCCCCCCCCCCCCCCCCCCCCCCCCCCCCCCCCCCCCCCCCCCCCCCCCCCCCCCCCCCCCCCCCCCCCCCCCCCCCCCCCCCCATGGCCTCAAGCCATTTCGCGGAATCTGGGCTCATCATCGCTTCCTCATAGTTTGTAGGTTCATCATGGTCAAGTAACATGAACTCCAGAATAGGATTACCGTACCACTCTGGTGCGGAACGTACTCTGGTTGACCTACGAGGTTCGGTAGTAACTTGATCCGAAGCTTCATGATCATCATCATTAACTTCCTCACTAATTGGTGTAAGCATCACTTGAACTGATTTCAGTGAAGAAATACTTTCCAATTCTGGAGAAGGTACAATTACCTCATCAAGTTCTACCTTCCTCCCACTCACTTCTTTCGAGAGAAACTCCTTCTCCAGAAAGGATCAATTCTTAGCAACAAAGATCTTGCCTTCGGATCTGTGATAGAAGGTGTACCCAACAGTCTCTTTTGGGTATCCTATGAAGACACATTTCTCCGATTTGGGTTCGAGCTTATCAGGTTGTAGCTTTTTCACATAAGCATCGCAGCCTCAAACTTTAAGAAACGACAACTTGGGTTTCTTGCCAAACCACAGTTCATAAGGTGTCGTCTCAACGGATTTAGATGGCGCCCTATTTAACGTGAATGCAGCTGTCTCTAATGCATAACCCCAAAACGATAGTGGTAAATCGGTAAGAGACATCATAGATTGCACTATATCCAATAAAGTACGGTTATGACGTTCGGACACACCATTATGCTGTGGTGTTCCAGGTGGCATGAGTTTGAAACTATTCCACATTGTTTTAATTGAAGGCCAAACTCGTAACTCAAATATTTGCCTCTATGATCAGATCGTAGAAACTTTATTTTCTTGTTACGATGATTCTCTACTTCACTCTGAAAATCTTTGAACTTTTCAAGTGTTTCAGACTTGTGTTTCATCAAGTAGATATACACATATCTGCTCAAATCATTTGTGAAGGTCAGAAAACAATGATACCCGCCGTGAGCCTCAACACTCATTGGACCGCATACATCGGTATGTATTATTTCCAATAAGTCAGTGGCTCGCTCCATTGTTCCGGAGAACGGAGTCTTAGTCATCTTGCCCATGAGGCATGGTTCGCAAGCATCAAATGATTCATAATCAAGTGATTCCAAAAGTCCATCGGCATGGAGTTTCTTCATGCGCTTTACACCAATATGACCTAAACGGCAGTGCCACAAATAAGTTACACTATCATTATTAACTTTGCATCTTTTGGCTTCAATATTTATGAATATGTGTATCACTACGATCGAGATTCAATAAACCATTTACATTGAGTGTATGACCATAAAAGGTTTTTATTCATGTAAATAGAACAACAATTATTCTTTGACTTAAATGAATAACCGTATTGCAATAAACATGATCCAATCATATTAATGCTTAACGCAAACACCAAATAACATTTATTTTAGGTTCAACACTAATCCCGAAGGTAAAAGGAGTGTGCGATGGTGATGTTATCAACCTTGGAATCATTTCCAACACACGTCGTCACCTCGCCCTTAACTAGTCTCTGTTTATTTTGCAACTCCCGTTTCGAGTTACTACTCTTAGCAACTGAACTAGTATCAAATACCGAGGGGTTGCTATAAACACTAGTAATGTACACATCAATAACATGTATATCAAATATACCTTTGTTCATTTTGCCATCCTTCTTATCCGCCAAGTATCTAGGGGCAGTTTCACTTCCAGTGACCATTTCCTTTGCAGCAGAAGCACTCAGTTTCAGGCTTGAGTCTAGCTTTGGGTTTCTTCACGGGAGTGACAACTTGTTTGTCATTCTTCTTGAAGTTCCCTTTCTATTCTTTTGCCCTTTTTCTTGAAACTAGTGGTCTTGTAAACCATCAACACTTGATGCTCTTTCTTGATTTCTACCTTCGCCAATTTTAACATCGCGAAGAGCTCGGGAATTACTTTCGTCATCCCCTGCATATTATAGTTCATCACGAAGTTCTAGTAACTTGTTGATAGTGACTAGAGAACTTTGTCAATTACTATCTTATCTGGAAGATTAACTCCCACTTGATTCAAGCAATTGTAGTACCTAGACAATCTGAGCACATGCTCACTGGTTGAGCCATTCTCCTCCATTTTGTAGGCAAAGTACTGTCAGAGGTCTCATACCTCTCGACACGGGCATGAGTATGAAATACCAATTTCAACTCTTGGAACATCTTATATGCTCCATGGCATTCAAAACATTTTTGAAGTCCCGGTTCTAAGCCGTAAAGCATGGTGCACTAAACTGTCAAGTAGTCATCATACCGAGCTTTGTCAAACGTTCATAACGTCTGTATCTGCTCATGCAATAGGTCTGTCATCTAGCGGTGCATCAAGGACATAATTCTTTTGTGTAGCAATGAGGATAATCCTTAGATCACGGACCAAGTCGGCATCATTGCTACTATCATCTTTCAACTTAGTTTTCTCTAGGAACATATCATAAATAAAATGGGGAAGCTATTTGCGAGCTATTGATCTACAACATAGATATGCAAATACTATCAGGACTAAGTTCATGATAAACCCCCCCCCCCCCCCCCCCCCCCCCCCCCCCCCCCCCCCCCCCCCCCCCCCCCCCCCCCCCCCCCCCCCCCCCCCCCCCCCCCCCCCCCCCCCCCCCCCCCCCCCCCCCCCCCCCCCCCCCCCCCCCCCCCCCCCCCCCCCCCCCCCCCCCCCCCCCCCCCCCCCCCCCCCCCCCCCCCCCCCCCCCCCCCCCCCCCCCCCCCCCCCCCCCCCCCCCCCCCCCCCCCCCCCCCCCCCCCCCCCCCCCCCCCCCCCCCCCCCCCCCCCCCCCCCCCCCCCCCCCCCCCCCCCCCCCCCCCCCCCCCCCCCCCCCCCCCCCCCCCCCCCCCCCCCCCCCCCCCCCCCCCCCCCCCCCCCCCCCCCCCCCCCCCCCCCCCCCCCCCCCCCCCCCCCCCCCCCCCCCCCCCCCCCCCCCCCCCCCCCCCCCCCCCCCCCCCCCCCCCCCCCCCCCCCCCCCCCCCCCCCCCCCCCCCCCCCCCCCCCCCCCCCCCCCCCCCCCCCCCCCCCCCCCCCCCCCCCCCCCCATCTTGTGCCTTTGATATCCTTCTCCAAAGCACCGTCATGATCACCATCGTCACCGGCGCGACACCTTGATCTCCATCGTAGCATCGTTGTCGTCTCGCCAACTATTGCTTCTACGCCTATCGCTACCGCTTAGTGATAAAGTAAACCAATTACAGGACGATTGCATTGCATACAATAAAGTGACAACCATATGGCTCCTGCTAGTTGCCGATAACTCGGTTACAAAACATGAACATCTCATACAATAAAATATAGCATCATGCCTTGACCATATCACATCACAACATGCCCTGCAAAAACAAGTTAGACGTCCTTACTTTGTTGTTGCAAGTTTTACGTGGCTGCTACGGGCTGAGCAAGAACCGTTCTTACCTACACATGAAAACCACAATGATAGTTCGTCAAGTTAGTGCTATTTTAACCTTCTCAAGGACCGGGCATAGTCACACTCGGTTCAACTAAAGTTGGAGAAACTGACACCCGCCAGCCACCTGTGTGCAAAGCACGTCGGTAGAACCAGTCTCGCGTAAGCGTACGCGTAATGTCGGTCTGGGCCACTTCATCCAACAATACCGCCGAACCAAAGTATGACATGCTGGTAAGCAGTATGACTTGTATCGCCCACAACTCACTTGTGTTCTACTCGTGCATATAACATCTACGCATAAACCAGGCTCGGATGCCACTATTGGGGAACATAGTAATTTCAAAAAAAATCCTACACACACGCAAGATCATGGTGATGTATAGCAACGGGAGGGGAGAGTGTTGTCCACGTACCCTCGTAGACCGAAAGCGGAAGCGTTAGCACAACGCGGTTGATGTAGTCGTACGCCTTCACGATCCGACCGATCCCCCCCCCCCCCCCCCCCCCCCCCCCCCCCCCCCCCCCCCCCCCCCCCCCCCCCCCCCCCCCCCCCCCCCCCCCCCCCCCCCCCCCCCCCCCCCCCCCCCCCCCCCCCCCCCCCCCCCCCCCCCCCCCCCCCCCCCCCCCCCCCCCCCCCCCCCCCCCCCCCCCCCCCCCCCCCCCCCCCCCCCCCCCCCCCCCCCCCCCCCCCCCCCCCCCCCCCCCCCCCCCCCCCCCCCCCCCCCCCCCCCCCCCCCCCCCCCCCCCCCCCCCCCCCCCCCCCCCCCCCCCCCCCCCCCCCCCCCCCCCCCCCCCCCCCCCCCCCCCCCCCCCCCCCCCCCCCCCCCCCCCCCCCCCCCCCCCCCCCCCCCCCCCCCCCCCCCCCCCCCCCCCCCCCCCCCCCCCCCCCCCCCCCCCCCCCCCCCCCCCCCCCCCCCCCCCCCCCCCCCCCCCCCCCCCCCCCCCCCCCCCCCCCCCCCCCCCCCCCCCCCCCCCCCCCCCCCCCCCCCCCCCCCCCCCCCCCCCCCCCCCCCCCCCCCCCCCCCCCCCCCCCCCCCCCCCCCCCCCCCCCCCCCCCCCCCCCCCCCCCCCCCCCCCCCCCCCCCCCCCCCCCCCCCCCCCCCCCCCCCCCCCCCCCCCCCCCCCCCCCCCCCCCCCCCCCCCCCCCCCCCCCCCCCCCCCCCCCCCCCCCCCCCCCCCCCCCCCCCCCCCCCCCCCCCCCCCCCCCCCCCCCCCCCCCCCCCCCCCCCCCCCCCCCCCCCCCCCCCCCCCCCCCCCCCCCCCCCCCCCCCCCCCCCCCCCCCCCCCCCCCCCCCCCCCCCCCCCCCCCCCCCCCCCCCCCCCCCCCCCCCCCCCCCCCCCCCCCCCCCCCCCCCCCCCCCCCCCCCCCCCCCCCCCCCCCCCCCCCCCCCCCCCCCCCCCCCCCCCCCCCCCCCCCCCCCCCCCCCCCCCCCCCCCCCCCCCCCCCCCCCCCCCCCCCCCCCCCCCCCCCCCCCCCCCCCCCCCCCCCCCCCCCCCCCCCCCCCCCCCCCCCCCCCCCCCCCCCCCCCCCCCCCCCCCCCCCCCCCCCCCCCCCCCCCCCCCCCCCCCCCCCCCCCCCCCCCCCCCCCCCCCCCCCCCCCCCCCCCCCCCCCCCCCCCCCCCCCCCCCCCCCCCCCCCCCCCCCCCCCCCCCCCCCCCCCCCCCCCCCCCCCCCCCCCCCCCCCCCCCCCCCCCCCCCCCCCCCCCCCCCCCCCCCCCCCCCCCCCCCCCCCCCCCCCCCCCCCCCCCCCCCCCCCCCCCCCCCCCCCCCCCCCCCCCCCCCCCCCCCCCCCCCCCCCCCCCCCCCCCCCCCCCCCCCCCCCCCCCCCCCCCCCCCCCCCCCCCCCCCCCCCCCCCCCCCCCCCCCCCCCCCCCCCCCCCCCCCCCCCCCCCCCCCCCCCCCCCCCCCCCCCCCCCCCCCCCCCCCCCCCCCCCCCCCCCCCCCCCCCCCCCCCCCCCCCCCCCCCCCCCCCCCCCCCCCCCCCCCCCCCCCCCCCCCCCCCCCCCCCCCCCCCCCCCCCCCCCCCCCCCCCCCCCCCCCCCCCCCCCCCCCCCCCCCCCCCCCCCCCCCCCCCCCCCCCCCCCCCCCCCCCCCCCCCCCCCCCCCCCCCCCCCCCCCCCCCCCCCCCCCCCCCCCCCCCCCCCCCCCCCCCCCCCCCCCCCCCCCCCCCCCCCCCCCCCCCCCCCCCCCCCCCCCCCCCCCCCCCCCCCCCCCCCCCCCCCCCCCCCCCCCCCCCCCCCCCCCCCCCCCCCCCCCCCCCCCCCCCCCCCCCCCCCCCCCCCCCCCCCCCCCCCCCCCCCCCCCCCCCCCCCCCCCCCCCCCCCCCCCCCCCCCCCCCCCCCCCCCCCCCCCCCCCCCCCCCCCCCCCCCCCCCCCCCCCCCCCCCCCCCCCCCCCCCCCCCCCCCCCCCCCCCCCCCCCCCCCCCCCCCCCCCCCCCCCCCCCCCCCCCCCCCCCCCCCCCCCCCCCCCCCCCCCCCCCCCCCCCCCCCCCCCCCCCCCCCCCCCCCCCCCCCCCCCCCCCCCCCCCCCCCCCCCCCCCCCCCCCCCCCCCCCCCCCCCCCCCCCCCCCCCCCCCCCCCCCCCCCCCCCCCCCCCCCCCCCCCCCCCCCCCCCCCCCCCCCCCCCCCCCCCCCCCCCCCCCCCCCCCCCCCCCCCCCCCCCCCCCCCCCCCCCCCCCCCCCCCCCCCCCCCCCCCCCCCCCCCCCCCCCCCCCCCCCCCCCCCCCCCCCCCCCCCCCCCCCCCCCCCCCCCCCCCCCCCCCCCCCCCCCCCCCCCCCCCCCCCCCCCCCCCCCCCCCCCCCCCCCCCCCCCCCCCCCCCCCCCCCCCCCCCCCCCCCCCCCCCCCCCCCCCCCCCCCCCCCCCCCCCCCCCCCCCCCCCCCCCCCCCCCCCCCCCCCCCCCCCCCCCCCCCCCCCCCCCCCCCCCCCCCCCCCCCCCCCCCCCCCCCCCCCCCCCCCCCCCCCCCCCCCCCCCCCCCCCCCCCCCCCCCCCCCCCCCCCCCCCCCCCCCCCCCCCCCCCCCCCCCCCCCCCCCCCCCCCCCCCCCCCCCCCCCCCCCCCCCCCCCCCCCCCCCCCCCCCCCCCCCCCCCCCCCCCCCCCCCCCCCCCCCCCCCCCCCCCCCCCCCCCCCCCCCCCCCCCCCCCCCCCCCCCCCCCCCCCCCCCCCCCCCCCCCCCCCCCCCCCCCCCCCCCCCCCCCCCCCCCCCCCCCCCCCCCCCCCCCCCCCCCCCCCCCCCCCCCCCCCCCCCCCCCCCCCCCCCCCCCCCCCCCCCCCCCCCCCCCCCCCCCCCCCCCCCCCCCCCCCCCCCCCCCCCCCCCCCCCCCCCCCCCCCCCCCCCCCCCCCCCCCCCCCCCCCCCCCCCCCCCCCCCCCCCCCCCCCCCCCCCCCCCCCCCCCCCCCCCCCCCCCCCCCCCCCCCCCCCCCCCCCCCCCCCCCCCCCCCCCCCCCCCCCCCCCCCCCCCCCCCCCCCCCCCCCCCCCCCCCCCCCCCCCCCCCCCCCCCCCCCCCCCCCCCCCCCCCCCCCCCCCCCCCCCCCCCCCCCCCCCCCCCCCCCCCCCCCCCCCCCCCAATGCAGTGAAGAAAAACCACTACTACCTCCATCAAGTCTTCGGTCGCACCTAGGCAATCCTGTCACATCTGTATGGTGAAGAAGATCTGAAGAACATGGGTCTCAAAGAAGATTTTGACTGGTCTGCACCTCCATCGAAGAAATTCAAGAAGGTCAAGGTTCCTTCTCTGGTGGCCAGCTCATATTCTTCATCGCGCGACACTGATGAAAATCAAGACTTGGACGACACTGTGGCAGGCCCTACTACAACAAATGACCCCAACAACGCTGGCGCTCCTTCATCAACTTGATATTCTTCAGGGGCGTTAGTCCTCATATTCGTTCCTTTTTGGTCGGCTTGGAGCCAAGGTTCGTTTTGTGAAACTTGCGGATAACTTCACTTCCAATGTTGCAGCCCAATGCAACAGTAAATTCCATAGGCTGAAGCATCTGCTCAGCCTACTGAAGAAAATGCCAGCACCGCTGATGACAATCAGTCTGCTGAAGAAAATGTGAGTTCCAGGGCTGATGACTGCATTTCAGCCACTGAAGAAATTGCCAGGGCACCCACTAGTGGTCCGCCTGTAGAAACTGAAGAACTCAGGGCAACTGCATCAGTTGTGCCTGAAGAAAATCAACCAGATTCCTCAGCTGCTCCTGCACCAACTTCAACTCCAATCCTTCCATCTGCATCGGATATGAAGAATACCAAGGCTGCAGAGCGTGCTGCAGTGAAGAAAAGGAAAGCATCAGCTGCTTTAGATTCTTCAGCTTCGAAGAAAATGAAGCCTATGACAAGTTCATTTGAAAATCCGATTGATGTTGTCCCCATCTCAACCAGGCCATCAAAGGACCTTGTTCCTTTTAATGAAGAATATGTGATCCCCAGCGGATCTGATGAAGAAACTCCTTCTGCTGCTTCATCTGAACCGTTGGATGAAGAAATTGAAGTGGATGCGATCCCTTCAACACCTATCATCTCCTTGCCTATGCCTCAGTTCACAGCTGAAGAGGCTGGCATTGAAGAAATGGAAGATGAAGATGTGGACATTGGCTGCTCCACACCCGTAAACAGTGATGAATTCTGGGAAAGTCAGCATCCAAACTCTCCAATGTTCACCCCTCTACAGCAAATTCCTCAGTCCCCCACACAAACTGTTCACATGGGCTCTGAAGAAACTCATCCCACTGCATCTGTCCATGAGGAAATTCCAGCCACTAGCGCTGAAGAAACTGCTGCTGCTGAACAACCAACGACGCAGACTGCCACTGAGGAGGAACCGGAAATTCCTCAGCCTGAAGAACCTGCGATTGAGATTCCTAAGGTCGTGATGCAACTCACTAACACTCCTCTACCGAAGCCAAAGGAACCATTCTCACGCAAGCAAAAGTTCAAGGCTGATGATTTCTTCGGCGAGCACGTATTCTTTGAATATTACAACCCATATAACTCTGCTCGCATTAGGAAGAGGCGTTTCTGGACTGCTAGTCAAGCCAATTTCTATTCCTCAGTGCTGTTCAACAAGGAGAAGATCTTCTACCATGAGCATATTCCTCACGTGGATATGAAATCTCTGCCGTGCTTCACACCAGTCCTCAGTGTTCTTCATGACGCTGGACTGCTAAACTTTTGCTCTGACATCTGCGATTGGAATGAAGAACTGATTCTTCAATTCTATGCAACGCTGCACATCACTGGAGATGCTGAAGATGTGAATTCCTGGGTGTTGGACTAGATGTCTAAAAACACTCACTACACTGCACCAGCCTCTGAATTGCTTCGTGCTCTACCACTCAGTCCTCCCCTTGAAGAAGCTCGCTGCATCTATAGTGAACCTGAGCTCACACATCATTACATCTATGTGCTGATGAAACCTTTGAAGCCAGGTCAGGCACCAAGAACCAAATTCCTCGTGAAGGAATTGATGTACGTGCCTAGAACTGTCTATCGTATTCTTACGAGGACAATCAGTCCTATCAAAGGCCATGACTCATCTGATGAGGATATTGTTGGCATCATGAAGAATCTGGTATTCAACATCGTTCATGGCATTCCTGTCAATTATCATGATTTCTTCATGAGGACTATGGCCAATGTTGCACTGTCTCCGTTTGAGCTGAAGCCTTATGCACCTTGGATTATGAGATTCCTCAGGACAAGGTCTTCACTCAACTACAAAGCTGATTTCCAGAATCACCTTAGCTACTTGCCCCCAATTGAAGTCCTCAAGCAGACATATTCCTCAGTTGATGGAAAGGGCAAGGCACCAGCTGTAATAGATGAAGGCATTCGTCCATTGGATGGTCAGTTTTGCAAAGCTGCATCTTATTCCACCAATGATGACTCTGCCACACATGACTCTGCCAATGCACCCAAGTCCACTCCTCGAGCCACTGCTCCACGCATGATGACTGACCGTGAACTTCTGCTTAGTCTTCACCAGAAGGTGGATCGAAATCAGAAATGGGTTAAGCGTCAGTTTGGTTCACTTCTTCACAACATGACTGCCACACACCCCCCCCCCCCCCCCCCCCCCCCCCCCCCCCCCCCCCCCCCCCCCCCCCCCCCCCCCCCCCCCCCCCCCCCCCCCCCCCCCCCCCCCCCCCCCCCCCCCCCCCCCCCCCCCCCCCCCCCCCCCCCCCCCCCCCCCCCCCCCCCCCCCCCCCCCCCCCCCCCCCCCCCCCCCCCCCCCCCCCCCCCCCCCCCCCCCCCCCCCCCCCCCCCCCCCCCCCCCCCCCCCCCCCCCCCCCCCCCCCCCCCCCCCCCCCCCCCCCCCCCCCCCCCCCCCCCCCCCCCCCCCCCCCCCCCCCCCCCCCCCCCCCCCCCCCCCCCCCCCCCCCCCCCCCCCCCCCCCCCCCCCCCCCCCCCCCCCCCCCCCCCCCCCCCCCCCCCCCCCCCCCCCCCCCCCCCCCCCCCCCCCCCCCCCCCCCCCCCCCCCCCCCCCCCCCCCCCCCCCCCCCCCCCCCCCCCCCCCCCCCCCCCCCCCCCCCCCCCCCCCCCCCCCCCCCCCCCCCCCCCCCCCCCCCCCCCCCCCCCCCCCCCCCCCCCCCCCCCCCCCCCCCCCCCCCCCCCCCCCCCCCCCCCCCCCCCCCCCCCCCCCCCCCCCCCCCCCCCCCCCCCCCCCCCCCCCCCCCCCCCCCCCCCCCCCCCCCCCCCCCCCCCCCCCCCCCCCCCCCCCCCCCCCCCCCCCCCCCCCCCCCCCCCCCCCCCCCCCCCCCCCCCCCCCCCCCGCCTTGCAAGCATTTCAACTAATGAGTTAGTTGCGAGATGATGTATTACGAAATGAGTAAAGAGACTTGCCGATAACGAGATTGAACTAGGTATTGAGATACCGACGATCGAATCTCGGGCAAGTAAAATACTGATCACAAAGGGAACAACGTATGTTATTATGCGGTCTGACCGATAAAGATCTTCGTAGAATATGTAGGAGCCAATATGAGCATCCAGGTTCTGCTATTGGTTATTGACCGGAGACGTGTCTCGGTCATGCCTACATTGTTCTCGAACCCGTAGGGTCCGCATGCTTAAGGGTTCGATGACAGTTATATTATGAGTTTATGAGTTTTGATGTACCGAAGTTAGTTCGGAGTCCCGGATGTGATCACGGACATAACGAGGAGTCTCAAAATGGTCGAGACATAAAGATTGATATATTAGACGGCTATATTCGGACACCAGAAGTGTTCCGGGTGATTTCGGAGAAAACCGGAGAGCCGGAGGGTTACCGAAACCCTACCGGGAGAAGTAATGGGCCATATGGGCCTTAGTGGAGAGAGAGAGAGAGGGGCAGCCAGGGTGGGCCGCGCGCCTCCTCCCCCCTGGTCCGAATTGGACTAGGAGAGGGGGGCGGCGCCCCCCTTTCCTTCTCCCTCCCTACTTCCTTACCCCTCCTAGTAGGAGTCCTACTCCTACTAGGAGGAGGACTCCTCCTGGCGCGCCAATAGGGGCCGGCCGACCTCCTCCCCTTGCTCCTTTATATACGGGGGCAGGGGGCACCCCTAGACAGACAAGTTGATCCACGTGATCATATTCTTAGCCGTGTGCGGTGCCCCCTTCCACCATAATCCTCGATAATATTGTAGCGGTGCTTAGGCGAAGCCCTGCAACGGTAGTACATCAAGATCGTCACCATACCGTCGTGCTGACGGAACTCTACCCCGACACTTTGCTGGATCAGAGTCCGGGGATCGTCATCGAGCTGAACGTGTGCTAAAACTCGGAGGTGCCGTAGTTTCGGTGCTTGATCGGTCGGACCGTGAAGACGTACGACTACATCAACCGCGTTGTGCTAACGCTTCCGCTGTCGGTCTACAAGGGTACGTAGATCACACTCTCCCCTCTCATTGCTATGCATCACCATGATCTTGCGTGTGCGTAGGAAAATTTTGAAATTACTACGTTCCCCAACAGATTTGTGCACGACAGGGAAGATCCAGGAGGGGAGGAGGTGGGTATGGCGGGCTGGCGGCAGGAAGGAGGTGGGGATGGTGCGGTCGCTGCTCGAAGGACGGCATGGACTCCATGGGTGTTAGAATCATTACTGTGTAATCTAGATTATTGACTCTAGTGCAAGTGGGAAACTGAAGGAAATATGCCCTAGAGGCAATAATAATGTTATTATTTTATTTCCTTATATCATGATAAATGTTTATCATTCATGCTAGAATTGTATTATCCGGAAACATAATACTTGTGTGAATACATAGACAAACCAAACGTCACTAGTATGCCTCTACTTGACTAGCTCGTTAATCAAAGATGGTTATGTTTCCTAACCATAGACATGTGTTGTCATTTGATTAACGGGATCACATTATTAGGAGAATGATGTGATTGACATGACACATTCCATTAGCTTAGCACCCGATCGTTTAGTATGTTTCTATTGCTTTCTTCATGACTTATACATGTTCCTATGACTATGAGATTATGCAACTCCCATTTGCCGGAGGAACACTTTGTGTGCTACCAAACATCACAACGTAACTGGGTGATTATAAAGGAGCTCTACAGGTGTCTCCAAAGGTCCCCCCCCCCCCCCCCCCCCCCCCCCCCCCCCCCCCCCCCCCCCCCCCCCCCCCCCCCCCCCCCCCCCCCCCCCCCCCCCCCCCCCCCCCCCCCCCCCCCCCCCCCCCCCCCCCCCCCCCCCCCCCCCCCCCCCCCCCCCCCCCCCCCCCCCCCCCCCCCCCCCCCCCCCCCCCCCCCCCCCCCCCCCCCCCCCCCCCCCCCCCCCCCCCCCCCCCCCCCCCCCCCCCCCCCCCCCCCCCCCCCCCCCCCCCCCCCCCCCCCCCCCCCCCCCCCCCCCCCCCCCCCCCCCCCCCCCCCCCCCCCCCCCCCCCCCCCCCCCCCCCCCCCCCCCCCCCCCCCCCCCCCCCCCCCCCCCCCCCCCCCCCCCCCCCCCCCCCCCCCCCCCCCCCCCCCCCCCCCCCCCCCCCCCCCCCCCCCCCCCCCCCCCCCCCCCCCCCCCCCCCCCCCCCCCCCCCCCCCCCCCCCCCCCCCCCCCCCCCCCCCCCCCCCCCCCCCCCCCCCCCCCCCCCCCCCCCCCCCCCCCCCCCCCCCCCCCCCCCCCCCCCCCCCCCCCCCCCCCCCCCCCCCCCCCCCCCCCCCCCCCCCCCCCCCCCCCCCCCCCCCCCCCCCCCCCCCCCCCCCCCCCCCCCCCCCCCCCCCCCCCCCCCCCCCCCCCCCCCCCCCCCCCCCCCCCCCCCCCCCCCCCCCCCCCCCCCCC
Organism: Thinopyrum obtusiflorum; assembly: GCA_036873465.1. Classification (NCBI taxonomy): domain Eukaryota; kingdom Viridiplantae; phylum Streptophyta; class Magnoliopsida; order Poales; family Poaceae; genus Thinopyrum; species Thinopyrum obtusiflorum. Next base: position 2,808 of record JAAAWM010010768.1, on the reverse strand, counting down.
CCCCCCCCCCCCCCCCCCCCCCCCCCCCCCCCCCCCCCCCCCCCCCCCCCCCCCCCCCCCCCCCCCCCCCCCCCCCCCCCCCCCCCCCCCCCCCCCCCCCCCCCCCCCCCCCCCCCCCCCCCCCCCCCCCCCCCCCCCCCCCCCCCCCCCCCCCCCCCCCCCCCCCCCCCCCCCCCCCCCCCCCCCCCCCCCCCCCCCCCCCCCCCCCCCCCCCCCCCCCCCCCCCCCCCCCCCCCCCCCCCCCCCCCCCCCCCCCCCCCCCCCCCCCCCCCCCCCCCCCCCCCCCCCCCCCCCCCCCCCCCCCCCCCCCCCCCCCCCCCCCCCCCCCCCCCCCCCCCCCCCCCCCCCCCCCCCCCCCCCCCCCCCCCCCCCCCCCCCCCCCCCCCCCCCCCCCCCCCCCCCCCCCCCCCCCCCCCCCCCCCCCCCCCCCCCCCCCCCCCCCCCCCCCCCCCCCCCCCCCCCCCCCCCCCCCCCCCCCCCCCCCCCCCCCCCCCCCCCCCCCCCCCCCCCCCCCCCCCCCCCCCCCCCCCCCCCCCCCCCCCCCCCCCCCCCCCCCCCCCCCCCCCCCCCCCCCCCCCCCCCCCCCCCCCCCCCCCCCCCCCCCCCCCCCCCCCCCCCCCCCCCCCCCCCCCCCCCCCCCCCCCCCCCCCCCCCCCCCCCCCCCCCCCCCCCCCCCCCCCCCCCCCCCCCCCCCCCCCCCCCCCCCCCCCCCCCCCCCCCCCCCCCCCCCCCCCCCCCCCCCCCCCCCCCCCCCCCCCCCCCCCCCCCCCCCCCCCCCCCCCCCCCCCCCCCCCCCCCCCCCCCCCCCCCCCCCCCCCCCCCCCCCCCCCCCCCCCCCCCCCCCCCCCCCCCCCCCCCCCCCCCCCCCCCCCCCCCCCCCCCCCCCCCCCCCCCCCCCCCCCCCCCCCCCCCCCCCCCCCCCCCCCCCCCCCCCCCCCCCCCCCCCCCCCCCCCCCCCCCCCCCCCCCCCCCCCCCCCCCCCCCCCCCCCCCCCCCCCCCCCCCCCCCCCCCCCCCCCCCCCCCCCCCCCCCCCCCCCCCCCCCCCCCCCCCCCCCCCCCCCCCCCCCCCCCCCCCCCCCCCCCCCCCCCCCCCCCCCCCCCCCCCCCCCCCCCCCCCCCCCCCCCCCCCCCCCCCCCCCCCCCCCCCCCCCCCCCCCCCCCCCCCCCCCCCCCCCCCCCCCCCCCCCCCCCCCCCCCCCCCCCCCCCCCCCCCCCCCCCCCCCCCCCCCCCCCCCCCCCCCCCCCCCCCCCCCCCCCCCCCCCCCCCCCCCCCCCCCCCCCCCCCCCCCCCCCCCCCCCCCCCCCCCCCCCCCCCCCCCCCCCCCCCCCCCCCCCCCCCCCCCCCCCCCCCCCCCCCCCCCCCCCCCCCCCCCCCCCCCCCCCCCCCCCCCCCCCCCCCCCCCCCCCCCCCCCCCCCCCCCCCCCCCCCCCCCCCCCCCCCCCCCCCCCCCCCCCCCCCCCCCCCCCCCCCCCCCCCCCCCCCCCCCCCCCCCCCCCCCCCCCCCCCCCCCCCCCCCCCCCCCCCCCCCCCCCCCCCCCCCCCCCCCCCCCCCCCCCCCCCCCCCCCCCCCCCCCCCCCCCCCCCCCCCCCCCCCCCCCCCCCCCCCCCCCCCCCCCCCCCCCCCCCCCCCCCCCCCCCCCCCCCCCCCCCCCCCCCCCCCCCCCCCCCCCCCCCCCCCCCCCCCCCCCCCCCCCCCCCCCCCCCCCCCCCCCCCCCCCCCCCCCCCCCCCCCCCCCCCCCCCCCCCCCCCCCCCCCCCCCCCCCCCCCCCCCCCCCCCCCCCCCCCCCCCCCCCCCCCCCCCCCCCCCCCCCCCCCCCCCCCCCCCCCCCCCCCCCCCCCCCCCCCCCCCCCCCCCCCCCCCCCCCCCCCCCCCCCCCCCCCCCCCCCCCCCCCCCCCCCCCCCCCCCCCCCCCCCCCCCCCCCCCCCCCCCCCCCCCCCCCCCTATGTGAAAAAGCTTCAACCTGATAAGCTCGAACCCAAATCGGAGAAATGTGTGTTCATAGGATATCCAAAGGAAACTATTGGATAAAGCTTCTATCACAGATCCGAAGGCAAGACTTTTGTTGCTAAATTCGGAAACTTTCTAGAGAAGGAGTTTCTCTCAAAAGAAGTGAGTGGGAGGAAAGTAGAACTTGACGAGGTAACTGTACCTGCTCCCTTATTGGAAAGTAGTACATCACAGAAACCTGTTTCTGTGACACCTACACCAATTGGTGAGGAAGCTAATGATAATGATCATGAAACTTCAGAACAAGATACTACTGAACCTCATAGATCAACCAGAGTAAGATCCGCGCCAGAGTGGTATGGTAATCCTGTTCTGGAAGTCATGCTACTAGATCATGATGAACCTACGAACTATGAAGAAACGATGGTGAGCCCAGATTCCGCAAAATGACTTGAAGCCATGAAATCTGAGATGGGATCCATGTATGAAAACAAAGTATGGACTTTGGTTGACTTGCCCAATGATCGGCAAGCAATTGAGAATAAATGGATCTTCAAGAAGAAGAATGACGCTGACGGTAATATTACTGTCTACAATGGAGGAGAATATTTGAGTTACGAGTTTGGTGTACATTTGAAACAATGTGGAATAGTTTCGCAACTCACGCCACCCGGAACACCACAGCGTAATGGTGTGTCCGAACGTCGTAATCGTACTTTACTAGATATGGTGCGATCTATGATGTCTCTTACTGATTTACCGCTATCATTTTGGGGATATGCTCTAGAGACGGCCGCATTCAAGTTAAATAGGGCACCATCAAAATCCGTTGAGACGACGCCTTATGAACTGTGGT
>JAAAWM010010767.1:0-50620 GCA_036873465.1 Thinopyrum obtusiflorum | reverse complement strand
TGTTGGTGACGAAGACCTCCACGCAGAGGTCCATTGCCCCGGTGGGAGCGCTGCCACCGAGGGAGAGGGGGGAGTCGGAGAAGTCAAGTACCTATCTGGGGTACTCGTCGGCCGCGGGCGCTTCAGAGATGCGTAGCGCGGCGAAGGAGGCGGCGAGCGCGTCGATGACATCGTCCGCCAGCGTGACGGGCTCATCGGAGTCGGAGAGGAGCCCTGTCTGGAGCATGCTTCCGGCCAGGACCTCGAGCTGCCCCACGGTGGGCGCCAACTGTCGTGGTGGGCGCACGGCAGATGCCAAGGGATGGCTAAAGAGAGGAGGAGGCTCGAGCGTGGGACGCAAGACATACCCAGGTTCGGGGCTCTCCGAAGAGATAACACCCCTAGTCCTGCCGAGTGTAGTTTATATGTAATAGTACAGAGTCGCTCCTAGAGCTGTATGGAGGAAGAAGGAAGGCAGGCCAAGGCTTAGGCTGCTCCCTCTCCTTGTGTGTATGGCTAGTCTGCTTGCTTGTGTTTTGAGAGTGCGTGCATTGCTTATGATCTGATTGCCCGTATTCATGAGGGCTCCTGGGGGTTTTTATAGGTCAACCCCCCGGGGTACAATGGTAATGTTACAAGGCCGTGGGGCCGGGTTGTCATTGTCCGGGAAGCTGGTGCTGGGACCCACCGGGTGTCAGGGCTCGCCGGGTTCTCCGGGCGCGGGCCCCGCGGGCCTAGGGGCACTGTTTGCCGTCTTGTCGATCGTCAGGGAGTGGCCGGGTTGAGTCTGCTACAGTGGCACTCCGCCAGGTCACCGCTTGCTGGTGTTAGCAGTGATGATGGGTGCACTATAGCCACGCCGGCCCTGGTCAGCGGGTAGGTGGGGCACTGTTGCCATGCCCCGGCTGACCAGAGGCATGGGAGGGGCACTGTTGCCTTGCTCATCTTTGAATGAAGACTCGTCCCATCGTACGGCTGGGATGGGACGGGAGCTGACCCGAGGCCGGATTGAGGAACACGCCAAAGGGGGAGCTGGCTTATTGGAGAAGTCTTGGCGTGCCGGGTTCGGCCGTCCTGTGCCAGCTGTTGGAACCAGGTCGAGGAGTAAGGCCGGGTCGCGGGGCTTGGCCGGGTTGAGCAACCCGGTCAAGCGCGAGCCGGCTTGAGGGGCGTTGCTGGCCCCGTTGTTTTTGAAAAGGATCTGGGTTCCATTGCCTGCCTAGGGTTCATCCCCCCGATAATGATTGACCGTCCGTCCTTCGTCCTCTTCAGGAACACTTCAATATTGAACCGTGGGTGTTGTATGAAAACCTTCCTCGCCTCCTAACCATAGAGGTGGTTTGAGAGGTAATCATCAGTGAACTGCTTTGGAAAGGCCTGAAAACAAGGATGTGCATAAATATCTTCTCTATATTGGAAATGGGGCAGAGGAATAAAAAAGGCAAGGTATAATAGTTAGTACCATCTTGTAGTGAACTGATGTCTTCTTCATTGTGCAGACAAAGATCTTGTTGTTTTTTGTCGATAATTTCTTTATCCTAACAATCTTTCTGAGTTTCTTGACTTGATTGATATTCATGGACAACTCATTTCCCCATATGCAAAAAGGGTCGAACAGTGGGTCAAAACCTCTGACAGCAGGACCTACATGTGCAAGACCAAATTGTTAAAAACCTAAATATTAGAATGGTTCCTGCAATTGCACAATAATGTGCTATTAGACAACGGACCATGCACGTGCTAACCTCGATTGTAAACCTCAGTGCTTCCCATTGTTTCCCTACAACACATACAAGGTAGTTAGTCATCAGGTTAAGTAAGGGTTCGCATGCTATCAGTAAAATATGTTGATGAAAAATAAGCACATTGCAGATTCATCCGATTAATTCAAGCCACATGGAAAACCCATTTATCCAAACCAAGCATGATTAAGAACTAGGAAATATAGCACTTGTATATGTTTCTCATGTATTAAGTGTAGCAAAATTCAATTTATTCCTCACATGCACAACAATACAAAATTCTACCAATGACAATTGGACATCGCATTGCAGAATTGAACAAAGCAGTTAACTAAACACCACAACAAATGAACCAAACATTAACTGAGCACCACATTGCACAATATAACATACTCCTAATAGAAGATCAGATAGTTAACCAAACCAAGCATGCTTAACAAATTGGAAATATAGCAATTGTATTTGTTTCTCATGTATTTACTACAGCCAAATTCAATTTATTCCTCACATGGTATACAATAACAGAATGCACCCACAACTATTGAACATCGCATTGCAGAATTGAACCAAACAGTTAACTAAACACCAGAACACAAATGAACCAAACGTTAACTGAGCACCACATTCCACAATGTATAACAAAACCAAGCATGCTTGACAACTTGGAAATATAGCAATTGTATTCGTTTCTCATGTATTTTGTAAAGATAAATTCAATTTATTTCTGACCTGGAAGACAATAAAAAATTGCAGCCTGAATAATTGAACATCAGATTTGCAGAATTGAGCCAAACAGTTAACTGAAGACAACAACTAATTAACAAAATAGTTAATAAGTGAGCACCACACTGCACGACATATAGAACATATACACTAGAGCAACAGATTGTATGGTAAAATTAGATAGCACAATTCACTAGAATTTGTGAAGGAAAGGCAGGAACAGCACACGCAACGGGTATATCAAGCATGCTTAACCGGCGTAGCTAGCAAATGGCAAGGTGCTCCTCCAAGATCTGGGGGTCGGCACGAATGGCAGCCATTGCGACCTCATCCGCGCGTGCGGCCGCGATTTGCTTCTCTGCCGCCAAATGCTCCTTGAGATCTTTGCTATACTGTGTGCACCATGGCTTAGGGCGGCGCTTATTTGATGGAGGGGTTGGTGATTTGGGCGGAAGGTGTCGCGTCAGCGGTCGGGTCATGTGGGATGTGGAAGGAGGAGGAGGATGGGGGTCGGGTGTGGATTACCTGCCTAGATAGACGAGGCCGAGCAGCGTGAAGGAGGGTCGCCGGCGAGGAGGCGGCGCTGCAAGCAAGGAGCGAAGGTTTCAACTTGGAAAGGAAGGAGGAAACAGGGGAAATGTGGCTTTTGGTAATGGGGAGGGGGCGGGGAGGTAGATATTTCCGCGGAAGCCAAAAATTTGGAATCGCTTCAGCGAAAAAACTGGCGCGCAAAGTCTCATCACACACGGTCCCTTATTCAGAACTGTGTATGATATGTGAACATCACAAACGATTCAGATAGATTAACCCGTGTGTCATGAGTTTGAAAGTCAAAAATTTTGGTTCGAATTTCCCTGGTTACAGTGGTCATCCACGTCATTGCATAATTTGGGTACACAAAGGACACTACAGCACACCCACACTTCTTAATCGAGCAAGTTCAGCAATTAAATAGAGCTAGTTGACCTAAACATTACTCTAACAAATTAAAGACCAGGGCTCTTAATTAAATAAAACAAAGAGTACTACTACGGCTGGTGCTCGTCGATCTTCGCGGCCGCCTCCATGTCCAGCTCACGCCCGACGGTCTCCTGGGGAATGGGCTCCATGGCATCCATCACACCATACTTGGCAAGCATCTCGCCATCCGCGTTCGCCATCTCTTTGGAAAAGGCCACCATGAGCTGGGCGTGGGCGGCCGCGATCTAGGCTTGGACGGGCTCCGTCATCGCAAGGTATGCAGCGAAGGAACGGACAGTTGCTCAAACGCTCTCGATGATTGCCAACTCTTCGGCCGTGGGTTGCCGACCGTTGTCGAAGAAGCTTCGTTCGATGTGTGCGGTGACCGCCATGAGCTGGGTGTGGGCGGCCTTGACATGGTCGTGGGCGGCCTCCATCAGGGCTAAGGCCGCCGCTGCGGAACAGACAGCTGCCGTGCCGCTCTCGCCAGTTGCTATCCCCGAGGCAGATGTTGCTGCCACCACCTGAGAAGCAACAGTGGCCGTTTGGGCTGCCTTGGCCGTCCGGTCGCAGATTGTGGTCGTGCTCATGCACCTTGTTAGCACGGGCATGGCGGCTGCGGCCGCGCTCTCGCCGGAGTGGGCCACCGAAGTTGCCCTCATGACGCGGGTCCACGTGCCCATCTTTCACCGGCGATGATTGTACAGTGAAATGATATTTGGGGAGCGAGCTAGTGTGCTTTAGACGCCGGCTGTGAACTGTAGCCGACGCACCTTCTCGCGTAAGCCATAGGTGTACTATACACCGATGGTGCTCCAGGATATTTTGTGCTGCATCTCACACGGCTGGTGATAATAAATTGTGTGGGATCTACTTGATTTTTCATCTTGATTTGAATTACATAATGGGGTCACAGCGGCAATGGATGGTGTTTGAATTGCTAGACCTTTTATCTGCAGTGAACATGCAACTATATGTGTGTCGTAAAAGAATTGGAATTATTCAGGGTTCGTTTGAACATTTTACACATTAAATTGGTTTTCTAGCCATTCCAGTTGCACAATTCAAAATTAAACTACATGCAAATGCTCTGGTGCACCAACATGGGTTGTAAAATCATATATGTGTCCATGGGTTTATGCTTATGTCCCAAGCAAGAAATGGGGATGAAATTCGAACACCACGGCACCGTGGCTCTCCGGCAAACGTCGACGTACTTGCTTTTGTAATTCTAGTAAATCCAAAATTTGTCCAAAATTCATGAAACTTGGCATGCTATCATGGAGCGGTATCAACATGCCGTGGTAAATTTTTTGTCCCATTTGGGGCAGGTTTGGGTATAAGCTTCTCATAAACCAGAGCTTCTCACAACAAGTGTGATGGTTTCGGTAGGGAACGTTTCACCTTTCTGGACGAAACGATATCCGTTGCCTCTTCTCGATTTCAATTCTTTTCCTAGTGTCAATATAGAACAACAAGAGTGTTGTGTCAATTTTTGGGATTTTTCGGGGTTCGCTTGGACATTTTTATACATTAACTGAATTTTCTATGCATTCATGTGCATAATTCAAATTTGAACTACAGGCACATGCTCTAACGCATATAAATTAGTTGAAAATTCAAATCTGTGTCCTTGGTTGCATGCTTAGGTCCCATGGAATAAATGGGAATGAATGTCAAACACCCTGCCACCATCACTCGGCCGCAAACATTGAGATACCTGGTTTTTAAATTCTAGTAAATCCAATGCTCGTCTGAAATTCATGAAACTTGGCATGCTGTCATGGAGCGGCATCAACATGCCGTGGTAAATTTTTTGTCCCATTTGGGGCAGGTTTGGGGATATACTTCTCACAAACCAGAGCTTCTCATAACAAGCCTGATGGTTTCGGTAGGGAACGTTTCACCTTTCTGGACGAAACGATATCCATTACCTCTTCTCGATTTCAATTTTTTTCCTAGTGTCAACATAGAACAACATGAGTGTTGTGTCAATTTTTGGTATTTTTCGGGGTTCGTTTGGACATTTTTATGCATTAATTGAGTTATCAATGCATTTATGTGCATAATTCAAATTTGAACTACATGCACATGCTCTAATGCATATAAATTGGTTGAAAATTCAAATCTGTGTCCTTGGTTGCATGCTTAGGTCCCATGCAAGAAATGGGAATGAATGTCAAACACCCTGCCACCGTCACTCAGCCACAAACATTGAGATACCTTGTTTTTAAATTCTAGTAAATCCCAAACTCGTCTGAAATTCATGAAACTTGGCATGCTATCATGGAGCGGCATCAACATGCCGTGGTAATTTTTTGTCCCATTTGGGGCAGGTTTGGGTATATGCTTCTCACAAACCAGAGCATCTCACAACAAGGATGATGGTTTCGGTAGGGAACGTCCTGATACGTCTCCAACGTATCTATAATTTATGAAGTATTCATGCTATTATTTTATCATTCTTGGATGTTTTACAATCATTTTATAGCAACTTTATATCATTTTTTTTGGACTAACCTATTGACCCAGTGCCCAGTGCCAGTTGCTATTTTTTGCTTGTTTTTTACATCGCAGGAAATCAATATCAAACAGAGTCCAAACACCGTGAAACTTGCTGGAGATTTTTTATGGACCAGAACACCCAAGATGGGCCAGAGCAGCACTTGGGGGGTGCCCCGAGGGGGGCACAACCCACCAGGGCGCGCCTGGGGGCCTAGGCGCACCCAGGTGGGTTGTGCCCACCTCGGTGGCCTCCCGCACCCCCTCTTTACCCTATAAATTCACAAATATTCCAAAACCCTTCGGGGTTAACCTAGATCAGAAGTTACACCGCCGCAAGGCTCTGTAGCCACCGAAAACCAATCTAGACCCCGTTCCGGCACCTTGCTGGAGGGGGGAATCATCTCCGATGGCCATCTTCATCATCCCGGCGGCCACCACGATGAGGAGGGAGTAGTCCACCTCGGGGCTAAGGGTTTGTACTAGTAGCAATGTGTTTAATCTCTCTCTGTCGTGTTCTTGAGATGTCACAATCTTGATGTATTGCGGGCTTTGTTAATATAGTCAGATCATATGGTGTTTTCCCCTCTCTATCTTGTTGTGATGAATTGAGTTTTTCCCTTTGATATTTCGTTGTTATCGGATTGAATACTTTTATGCAGTTGAGAACACTTGATATATGTCTTGCAATTGAATACTCGTGGTGACAATGGGGTATCGTATTGATTCACTTGATATATGTTTTGGCACTCAACTCGCGGATTCCCGAGGTGACATTGGGGTAATCTATGCATAGGGGTTGATGCACGTTCTTGTCTTTGTTTCTCCGGTAGAAATCTTGGGGCACTCTTTGAAGTTCGTTGTGTCTGATTGAGTATTATGAATATGAATTTGCTTTGGTGTTATTTTAGTACGAACTCTAGGATAGATCGAACGGAAAGAATATCTTTGTGTTACGAACTCTTGAATAGATCGAATGGAAAGAATAGCTTTGAGGTGGTTTCATACCCTACAAACAATTTATTCTTATGTTCTCCACTAGATAGGAACTTTGGAGTGATTCTTCATCACATGATGAGGGGTGGTTATATGATCCAATTATATTAGCATTGTTGTGAGGCTGCACTAGCGAAAGTACGAACCCTAGGCCTCATTTTCAAGCATTGCAATACCATTTTTGTGCCCGTTTACTATTTGCTACCTTGCTGTTATTATTTATTCAGATTATAAAAATATATTTCTACCATCCATATTACACTTTTATCACCATCTCTTCACCGAACTAGTGCACCTATACAATTTGCCATTGTATTGAGTGTGTTGGGGACCCAAGAGATTTCTTGTATTTGGTTGCATTGTCGTTTGAGAGAGACTATTTTCATCCTACGCCTCCCACGGATTGATAAACCTTAGGTCATCCACTTGAGGGAAAATTGCTACTGTCCTACAAAACTCTGCGCTTGGAGGCCCAACACGTGTCTACAAGAATAAAGTTGCATAGTAGACATCAAGCTCTTTTCTGGCGCCATTGCCGGGGAAGTGAGTGCATGAAGGTATATCTTTAGATCTTGCAATTGAATCTTTTAGTTTCTTGTTTTATCACTAGTTTGGTTTATAAAAAGAAAACTACAAAAAATGGAATTGAGGTTGCATCATATTATTGATCATCTTTACAATATCTTTCTTGAAAATGATGGATCGGAAAATTGTGCTCAATTGTTAAAGGAAGAAGTCAATAAAATGTTTGGCACAAAATATTTGAATGATGAGCATGATTGCAATGTTGTTAGTATAAATTCTTTTAATATCCATGATGCTAATGATATGCAAGGCTACAAGCTTGGGGATGCTATATTTGATGAATATGATATATTTAGTCCCCCAAGTTTTTATGAGAAAATTTATTATGATGATTACATGCCTCCTATTTATGATGATTATATTGATGAAAGTGGATTTGGAGAGGACATGACTTTATTTAATGATGAATCCACTATATTGGAGGAGGTTGCAATTGACTATGAAAACAAAGTTCCTATCTATGATGATTATGGTGATGAAATGTATGCTACAAAGAATTACGATAACCATGAAACTTGTCATCATGATTTTAATTTTCAATCTCATGATAGTTATTTTGTTGAGTTTGCTCCCACTACTTTTCACGAGAATAAATTTGCTTATGTGGAGAGTAGGAAAATTTCTATGCTTATGTATCATGAAAAGAATGCTTTATGTGATAGCTATATTGTATCCCCTGTCAAATTTTTGTGTTCGGCGGCTTCGCCCCTGGTCAATTGGCCACCTGAACAGATCGACAGCTACGCCCCTGGTCATCATATCAGTTTTGGGAACCTGAATTATGTCACTGATATCCGAGGAGACTTGATCTTCGAAGGGTTCACGGCCCCGACCACGGCTCTGGCCTTAGATCCGGAGCAAGCTGCCGGGTCCGAAGATGGGAGTTTGGAGCCCACCGGACCCTCTCCTATTACGAAGCTCACTACCGGAGACCCGGAGGCGGCTGTGTCATTGGCAAACCCGGAGTCAAACTGGGTTCCCCCTATCATTGAAAAGCCGGACTCACCCCCGAACGCTAGCTCCAAACTCTCGAGGTCCACGCCAAGTGAGCATGGCCAGGAGGCTTTTGCCCTACCTAGCTCCGTGGACTCTCGCTTCCCTGTCCAAACCTCGCTCTTAAACGAGGCTATGGACTTAATGCGATCCCTCGCCATTACAGAGGAATCACCTCCGAACTACGCCCAGCCCGGATTAGGGGCTTAGAGCAGGGAATTTTACGTCCCACCCACCACCCACTTCATAGCCACTATCGAAGACTTAACCGACATGCTGGATTATGCCTTCGAAGACATCGACGGCATGGACGACGATGCCGGAGACAAACAAAGCCAAAACCCGCCATTCACCGGGCGCTGGACGGCTACCTCCACATATGATGTGTATATGGTGGATACACCCAAGGAGGACGACGACGAAGGCAGGAAAGATTCGATCGAGGATAAACCCGCGGATGCACCACCGAAATGTCGACGTCAGCGACGCCGCTCAAAATCACGTCATGGAAAGGAAAGTAATACCGGCACCGGAGACGATAATACTCTGGACAATGCCGAAGATCCCGAAGACCCCGTTGAGCCTACATCCGAACATGACGAAAGGGAGGAGGGGCAAGTTAACCCCGACGAGCAGATCGGGAATGAGTATTTGGAAGATAGCAACTATCTACAGATCTCCGAGGGCGATGTCAGCCTCGGCAACGAAGATTTCATCATGCCTGAGGAACCCCTCGAGCAAGAGCGCTTTAAGCGTCAGCTAATCGCAACTGCGCGAAGCCTAAAGAAGAAGCAGCAGCAGCTCCAAGCCGAACAGGATACCATCAACGACAGATGGACCCAAGTCCTAGCTGCCGAAGAATACGACCTCGAGCACCCAACAAAGAGTTATCCGAAGCACCAGCTACTACTACAATTTGACAACGAGGCCCCTGAGCCAATACCGTCGAGATATGACCGCGCTGATGAACCAGACCGACCACCACGTGGGCGAGATAAAGCGGCTACCTACACCGAACACCAACCCGCACCACCTCGCCGTAGAGGCAAAGAGGCAGCAGCCGCAGAATACACCTACGACAGGACCTGGACAATAGAGTAGGCCAAGCCAAATCAATCTATGGATCAAGGGGGCGTGCCCCAACGCGAGAAGACGACCATCAAGCCAGATCAATCTATGGATCAAGGGGCCTGAAAACCGAACACGGACATCATCCAAACTCCGTCGTGACGTTACTCGTTACAGAGGCTCCGCACACCCCTTATGCTTTACCGATGGGGTAATGCAGCACCAGTTTCCAGAAGGGTTTAAACCCGTAAACATTGAGTCATATGATGGCACGACAGATCCCATGGTATGGATTGAGGATTTCCTTCTCCACATTCATATGGCTCGCGGTGACGATCTCCACGCCATCAAATACCTCCCCTTAAAGCTGAAAGGACCAGCACGTCACTGGTTAAATAGCCTCCCAGAGAACTCCATCGATAGCTGGGAAGATTTGGAGGATGCCTTTCGAGACAACTTCCAAGGCACCTACGTTTGGCCTTCGGATGCCGATGACCTCAGTCATATAGTCCAGCAACCTAGAGAGTTAGCCCGAAAACTCTGGACTTGGTTCTTAATTAAAAAGAACCAAATCGTCAACTGTCCGGACGCTGAAGACCTCGCGGCCTTTAAACATAGCATCCGTGACGAATGGCTCGCCCGACACCTCGGCCAAGAAAAACCAAAGTCCATGGCAGCTCTTACCGCACTCATGACCTGCTTTTGCGCGGGAGAAGATAGCTGGTTAGCTCGTAGAAGCAATAGTACCAGCGACCCTGGCACCTCCGAAGCCAGAGACGGCAACGGTAGGCCACGATGCAACAAACACAAGCGTCGAAGCAATAATGAAGACACGGCGGTCAACACCGGATTCAGTGGTTCTAAATCCGGTCAGCGGAAGAAGCCATTCAAAGGAAACAAAGATGGTCCATCTAGTTTGGACAAAATACTCGATCGGCCTTACCAGATTCATGGCACCCCTGACAAGCCTGCCAATCATTCCAATAGAAATTGTTTGGTCTTTAAACATGCCGGTAAGTTAAACACCGAACACAAGGGGAAAGGGCCGCCAAGAGAGGACGATGAAGAGCCTCGCCCATCGAACACAGGGGGACAGAAGAAATTTCCCCCTGAGGTGAAAATAGTGAACATGATATATGCCACGCATATCCCCAAGAGGGAACGCAAGCGCGCACTAAGGGACGTCTACGCCATAGAGCCAGTCGCCCCAAAATTCAACCCCTGTTCGGCTTGTCCGATCACCTTCGATCGAAAGGACCACCCGACCAGTATTCGTCACGGAGGTTCGGCAGCTCTGGTCCTTGATCCAATCATTGACGGATTCCATCTCACTTGAGTCCTCATGGACAGCGACAGTAGTCTTAACTTAATTTATCAAGACTCGGTCCGCAAAACGGGTATTGACCCATCAAGAATCAAGCCTACTAACACCACCTTTAAAGGAGTAATACCCGCGGTGTGGAAGCCCGCTACACGGGCTCAATAACACTGGAAGTAGTCTTCGGTTCGCCGGACAACTTCTGAAGCAAAGACTTGATCTTCGACATTGTTCCCTTCCGCAATGGTTATCGCGCACTGCTTGGACGAACCGCCTTCGCCCGCTTCAATGCGGTCCCGCATTATGCTTACCTAAAGCTCAAAATGCCAGGACCCCGCGGTGTTATAACAGTTAATGGAAACATGGAGCGCTCCCTCCATACCGAGGAGCACATCGCAGCCCTCGCAGCCGAGGCACATAATGGCCTTATCAAGCCGAACACTTCATCGGCCATCAAGCCTCCGGACACTGTCAAACGAGTCCGGTCTACCCTGCAGAACGACAGCTCGGTCCATCCAGAGTTGGACTAGCAATTACCTCCGTCAATCCCCCCATCCAATCGCGGCATATGTACCGCGTGTGCATAACTATGCACTCAACGATGGAGGCACACTAAGGACGAGGTCCATAATACGGCTCGACCCTATTCGGACCTTAACCTTCTTCTTCTTTTATCCCTTCTTTCTTCTCTTTTCTCTAATTTTTCAGGTTCTTTAAAACCTAAGTTACTTTTCGGTGGTACAAGGGCCCTTTCCTAGGCCCCTTCTATATACACGATTGTCGATCCTCTCAAAGGATCCTACACCAAGGTGAAAAGCGGCGCGGACGTGCGGCAGGGTGTCCAAAGGATCTTCAAGACCACCTTTTCTTTTTTAGGACCTGTATACAGCTTTCCCTTGTTTACAAATTCTTGGCATGTAAAATAGCCTTGATGCTTGTGGCATTCTCTGTAAGAGCACGTCTTGACGTATCAATCAGACTATAATGGAAACAGTTTTGTCCAACCATATTCGGTATTGGTTTCTACTTTGTATTCCCTCTTCACGTCAGATTGGCATATACACCTTGGCATGATTTAAAATGCCAGGGGCTCTGTTCAGCCACATATATTTTCAAAAAAAAAAGTCCGAATACTTTTAGTGTATACTTCGACGTCCCGCATACTGCTTTATATGCATCAGCTCCGAATCATGTCTTTGGTCAATAGTTGGGTTGCCCGGCTCCTGTGTTTATTACCTTACATTCCGCTTGTTCGGCTAAGGTAGTAAAGGGAGAACTACTGTGATTGTGTTTCCGGTTCGTCGGTCAAATGCCTCAGTAGAGAAAGCCGAAAACTGACTGTCATGATGCGGCGAGAGCTGATCAGCAGTTCGGTGACTTAATATATGTGATTTTTCCGTCTTAGACGAAGGGCTGGCCTGCGTACAGTCATGCGTCCAAGGTTTCCTCTTCGGGATAGCCGCACACGCACCAGGGGCTAGCTCATAGTCCCATTGTCAAACTCCTATGGCTAAGTGAGAGTGATAAAGCCGCATAGTCTGATTGTCTGGTTCGCTGCACAGACACCTCCTTTACGGACCAAGACGATGGGTCAAGCGCGATCATGTGCTATTCCAAACACCCCCGTAGTATCTACGTGGGGGCTGAAGCCAATGACTGGCAATCTTGCAGAAATAAAAATGGCTGCACAGGAGGAAAATAATTTCAGATAAAGGCACAAATATATTACAAAGCCTTGGTTCATAAAACAAAGTCTGGGCAGCCCGGATACATTCATTCAAACATGATATCCTTCGAGCATTGACCCTCTATTAAACGGGCACCCTCTAGGACATCTTCGAAATATCGCTCCGGCTTGCGGTGGTCCTTTCCTTCGGGTGGGCCCTCGACTACCACGACGGCGGCCTTCATCTTCACCCAGTGCATCTTGACACGGGCAAAGGCCATCCGCACACCCTCTATGCACGCCGAGCGCTTCACAGCTTCAACTCGGGGCAGGGCGTCGCCGAGCCGCTTGACCAGGCCGAAGTAGCTACTAGGAATGGGTCCGGCTGGCCACAGCTGGACTATGATGTCCTTCATGGCCAAACCAGACATCCTATGCAGCTCTGCCAGCTGCATCATCTGGTTATTCAACAGTGCCGGATGCTCTGGCGCCAAGTACTGTGACCAGAAAAGTTTCTCCATGGTGTTCCCTCCTGGGCCCGGAAGAATTGTGCGGCCTCGGCCGCACTCCTTGGAAGATCCGCAAAGGCGTCTGGAGAACTCCATAGTCGATTAAGCAAGGCATATCTCTGACCGCCAAATATACTTTGTAAAAGAAAGGGCTTACCAGCCGCTATCTGTTTGGCCTGCTTGATCTCCTTGCGAGCCGCCCGGGACTCGGTCCGCGCCTCCTTGGCCTCCTGAAGAGCCTTGGTGAGACCGACCGCTTGGGCCTTATTCTTCTCCTCCAAGGCCTCGCACTTGCCGGCGGCATCCTTGAGCTCCCGCTCCACTTCAGTCACCCACTCCTCATACTTGCGGCGGGTGACCTACTCGGCCTTTAAATCCGCATCCGCTTTGTCAGTGGCCGCTTGGCTCACCCGTGCCTGCTCCTTGGCTTGGGCAAGGGTGCTCTTCAAGGTCTCGACCTCGGCCACACTACCTACAATAATGATCAGGGCAACACAGGAGATTAGACTCCGCATTGGCATATTACTTCAGGTGTGTAACAATTTTCCAAAACATACCTTGCGCCTCATCAAACCGCTTGTTGATGCGGACGAGATCCTCATCGGCCAGCTCTAGCTTCTGCTTGAGTTCGGATACTTCGGCGGCCTGGGCGGTCGCCGCTAACAGTGAAGCATGTTTATCAAAATAGACAAGTATGTTATCTCCTACGAATATTACTTGATCCTCTCTTTGGCATTTTTTTCAAAAGCCGAACAGAGTCTTAGGGGCTACTATCTATATACAAGCATATTTTTTGCATATGCAAAGCGGCTAAGAATATTACATCGCATACCTCAAATCCTGTTAATAGGCTGGTGAAGGATTCGTTCAGCCCGCTTTTGGTGGACTGAACTTTCTCAACCACCGTACCCATCAGGGTACGGTGCTCCTCCACGATGGAAGCACGTTGTAGTGCGTCCATCAGAGGGTTTGGCGCCTCCGAATTAGTGGAGGTCACCGTCGGAGTAGGCACTCCCCCTCCTTTGAAGGGGGTTGCTCCCCCCCCCCCCCCCCCCCCCCCCCCCCCCCCCCCCCCCCCCCCCCCCCCCCCCCCCCCCCCCCCCCCCCCCCCCCCCCCCCCCCCCCCCCCCCCCCCCCCCCCCCCCCCCCCCCCCCCCCCCCCCCCCCCCCCCCCCCCCCCCCCCCCCCCCCCCCCCCCCCCCCCCCCCCCCCCCCCCCCCCCCCCCCCCCCCCCCCCCCCCCCCCCCCCCCCCCCCCCCCCCCCCCCCCCCCCCCCCCCCCCCCCCCCCCCCCCCCCCCCCCCCCCCCCCCCCCCCCCCCCCCCCCCCCCCCCCCCCCCCCCCCCCCCCCCCCCCCCCCCCCCCCCCCCCCCCCCCCCCCCCCCCCCCCCCCCCCCCCCCCCCCCCCCCCCCCCCCCCCCCCCCCCCCCCCCCCCCCCCCCCCCCCCCCCCCCCCCCCCCCCCCCCCCCCCCCCCCCCCCCCCCCCCCCCCCCCCCCCCCCCCCCCCCCCCCCCCCCCCCCCCCCCCCCCCCCCCCCCCCCCCCCCCCCCCCCCCCCCCCCCCCCCCCCCCCCCCCCCCCCCCCCCCCCCCCCCCCCCCCCCCCCCCCCCCCCCCCCCCCCCCCCCCCCCCCCCCCCCCCCCCCCCCCCCCCCCCCCCCCCCCCCCCCCCCCCCCCCCCCCCCCCCCCCCCCCCCCCCCCCCCCCCCCCCCCCCCCCCCCCCCCCCCCCCCCCCCCCCCCCCCCCCCCCCCCCCCCCCCCCCCCCCCCCCCCCCCCCCCCCCCCCCCCCCCCCCCCCCCCCCCCCCCCCCCCCCCCCCCCCCCCCCCCCCCCCCCCCCCCCCCCCCCCCCCCCCCCCCCCCCCCCCCCCCCCCCCCCCCCCCCCCCCCCCCCCCCCCCCCCCCCCCCCCCCCCCCCCCCCCCCCCCTATCATGTTTTTGATGCGCTTCTGCAGCATCAATACCTCGTCGGTCGACCCCCAGTCCAGACCCTTGTTGGTCCAAGACGCGAGCCGCATTGGGGGTCCGGATCTAAACTCAGGAGTGGCTGCCCATGAGGCACCGCGAGGTTCGGTGATGTAAAACCACTCCTGCTGCCATATCTTGACAGTCTCCACGAAGGCCCCTTTGGGCCAGGTGACATTGGGGAGCTTGCTCACCATGGCGCCACCGCAGTCCGCGTGCTGCCCATCGACCACCTTCGGCTTCATGTTGAAGACCTTGAGCCATAGGCTGAAGTGTGGGGGGATGCAGAGGAGCGCCTCGCACACGACGATGAACGCCGAGATGTGGAGGAAGGAATTCGGGGCTAGATTGTGGAAATCTAGACCGTAATAGAATATGAGACCGCGGACAAAGGGGTGGAGGGGAAACCCTAGTACGCGGAGGAAGTGGGGGATAAATACCACCCTTTCACCGGGCTCCGGTGTGGAGATGACCTGCTTCTTAGCAGGGATCCTGTGCACAACGTCCGCACTCAGGTACCTCGCCTCCCGGAGCTCCTTGATGTCCTTCTCCGTCACGGAGGAGGCCACCCACTTGCCTTGAGAGCCGGATCCGGACATGGGTGGAAAGGTTGGTGGCGGTGGGGAAGATCAAAGCTTGGGTATTGGAGCTCGAGGATGGGAAGGCTGAGGAAGGAAGAAGGCATGGGTGAAAAGAAGGGATCTTTATCCGTTTATATAGGCAGTGAATATCAAGCACCCCCCTTCAAGCCTTAAAACTCGCCTATTCCCAAGGGGTCATGCGAATGGCACGGTTGGATTACCCAAACCCGTATTGATGAGAATCCTGCAATAAGGGGACACGATCTCTGCTTTGACAAGACATGTCAATGGAGGCTGCACCTCGGAACATGAAGCGGGAGGCCGAGAAACGGTTCAAAATAATAAAGAGGCCAGACGTAATGTTTCGCTGAGAAAGTTGTCAGTAGACAGACCTTATTTTGGTTAAGTGTTGTGCCCTTGTGATTGAAGGTTGTGACTGTTATACAGAGCCGGACACAGTTCTCTTATTCAGAAGATTGCTTTGAAGTATTCGGAGGAGGAACCCGCCTTGCAACGCCGAAGACAATCTACGTACCGAGCACATCGTCATCGAAAGACTGGTTAAGGGGCTACTGAGGGAGTCCTCGATTATGGAGTCCTCGGGGGTCCGGGCTGTGTAGCCTGGGCCGGTTGATGGGCCGTGAAGATACAAGATAGATGGCCTTCCACCATGCCCGGACGGGACTCTCCTTTGCGTGGATGGCAAGCTTGGCGTCTGTATGCATAGTTTCCTTTCTTTGTGAACCAAGTCTGTACAACCCTAGACCCCTCCGGTGTTTATATAAGCAGGAGGGTTTAGTCCGTAGAGGCTATCAGAATTTGCATAGGCTAGACAGCTAGGGTTTAGCCATTATGATCTCGAGGTAGATCGACTCTCGTAACCCCTATACTCATCAAAGTCAATCAAGCAGGAAGTAGGGTATTACCTCCATTAAGAGGACAAGAACCTGGGTAAACATCGTGTCCCCTTGTCTCCTGTTACCTTCGATCCTCAGACGCATAGTTCGGGACCCCCTACCCGAGATCGGCCGGTTTTGACATCGACAGCATGTTTGGGTATATGCTTCTCACAAACTAGAGCTTCTCACAACAAGCATGATGGTTTTGGTAGGGAACGTCCCACCTTTGGGGACGAAATGATATCCATTGCCTCTTATTGCTTTCAAAAAAATTTCTTGTGTCAACATAGGATAACAGGAGTGTTGTGTCAATTGTTGTGATTTTTCGGGGTTCGTTTGGACATATTTATGCATTAACTGAGTTTTCAATGCATTTATATGCATAATTCAAATTCGAACTACATGCACATGCTCCAGTGCATATAAATTGGTTGAAAAATCAAATATGTGTCCTTGGGTGCATGCTTAGGTCCCATGCAAGAAATGGGAATGAATTTCAAATAACACGGCACCGTTGATTGCCGGCAAAATGTTGAGATACTGTGTTTTTAAATTCTAGTAAATCCAAAACTCGTCTGAAATTCATGAAACTTGGCATGCTATCATGGAATGGCACCCGACATGATGCGGTATTTTTCATGTCCATTTTGAGAGAAGGCGCAATCGAATAATAGCCAACAAAGGCATTTTGAAAAAATAGCTGCCACTTTAATATCTCAAACGTTTGTATAATTCAAGCCATGTGCGTTCTGTTAACCATTCACGTGATGCCATGTGTCTTGATTTTAATGGCTATAGGATGTTCCGTGCGGACAACTGCTTGACCTTGACAGAACGGGAGGCGTGCGAGCGCAGTCCGATGCACAGGCTGACCGAGAGGCGTGCAAGCTATCCTCCAATGCGCAGGCTCACCGGGTAGCGTGCGAGCTGTATGCTGTGCAGGCTCACTGGGAAGCGAGCCCTTTGACTTCCATGGCCACCCGCCTTCCTCTCCATTAATGGCGCCCGAGCCGCTGCTTAATATGGGCGACCTTACTGTTCTCCTCCCATTCCCCTCCCTCCCGCAGACCTCCACCAATGCCATGGCACAGAAGGATCATCTGCCACTAGTCTTCAAGTTTGGTGAAGTCGACTCCGAGCTGGAGGAGATAGAAAATAAGGAGGAATGGGGCCTCATGGACATGGCCCAGAACAAGCTGGCCGCGGCGGTTGCTGCCCCCGCTCCCGTCCCAGCTCCCATCCTCGCGTGCGCCAGCGGCCATCCCCATAGCATTGATGGGCTAGTCGCCGAGCACTATCACAGAGCTGGAAGCTGCGGGCGTCAGCGAGATCTCTGCGGACCCGCGCGAGCTCATGTACATGCCAGCGCCAGCGCCCGTGCCCGTGCGCGCCCCTCCACCCGCCGTGGCACCGGTCCCCGTGCGTTTGGCTGCACCCACCGTGCCCGTGCCTCTGCGCGCGCCCCCCTCAGCGGCATGGGACGCCGCCATCGACCGCTACCTCTCAGCGCCGCCAGCTGCTCTCCTCCCGCGCCCCGCCTGTCGATCGCACGACAAAATGATGTTTGATTTACAAGTGAAGAACATTATGTGCTGCATTGAAGACTTCAACAACCGCGTCCCGGAGGACGACAACGACAATGACGAAGCGGCACGCCGCCTCCGCCACCGCCGGAAATATTTTTCTTTTCTTGGGTTTAATACTGTATCTCGATCATATGAATATAAATTCGCAGTATGACTGAATGAAAGTTATGGTTTGAGTGAACTTGTGTTTTTCTCTCTTAATGTACAGACTTATCAAATGATTTTCTTTTGAAAAAAGCGTCAATGGTTTTTAAATATAAAACACTCATCGCAAACGTTTTAATTAGAACACCCGTATGCAAATCGACAGCTTCCCCAGGAAGCCAAGGGAAAATGTGTTGAGCAGGATTTGTGCAGCACTTGATCGCAAACGTTTTGGATAGAACACCCGTATGCAAAGTGAGAGCAGGAATTGTGCATCTCTTCAATGCAAACGGTTCTTTTGGATGACCCGTGTGCAACCAGTTACAAACAATTTGGGTATGTTGCCATTTGTCAAACTGGAAAGATTGACATTTGTTGATCTAATTACATTGCCATTTGTCAACCTTGTAACACAACGATTTATCAAAATATGAAGCTAAAAATCACTAGCAGTATCTAATTTTTGCAACTAAAATTCAGTAATTAAGCATAGATTTCATTCACAGATTAAGCAGTCATTCTTAATTTGTACAAACAGTTCAACTCGAGAGCTGAACCGACCAAACTTTTCCCCAATTGTTGCCAACCACGTACTGAAATAGCTAGTTCAACTATATATACTAGCTAATTTTAAGTACGTTGTACAGTTCCACCACATCTATAGTCAGATGACCTGAACAAAATAGCCCCTAAATACTACTACTACGGAGGGGCTTTGTACTACTTCCGGCTGCCTCTCCTCTGCCGAGCGCGCTCAGTAAGAGGCAGTGGAGGAGGAGCCTACCGACAAACTGGCCAACAGCAATACGGTGCCTGCCACTGCTGCAACTTCAGCGACGCTCACCTCAAACGCCCTCTGCCGCTCCAGACGACCCCTCTCGAAGTGGTGGTTCTCCTCGTAGATCTTCTAATTCCTCACCTCTGAGGCGGCGTGTGCCGCGGCCACGGCGGTGGTAAGGCTCTTTGCGTGATCGACGATGCGCTCCTCCTCCTCTCGCAGGAACTCGGTGTAGCGCGCAAGGTCACTGACGCACATGCGGGAATCCACCTCTGCCTCCCGCCTTCAGGCGGTGGTGGCGGAGCAGGTGATGACCCCGGCGGTTGATGGTGGGCTGGCGGCCACGGCGGCCGACGATGGGGTGGCGGCCACGACCACCACCTCCCGCCTTCGGGCCACGATGGCGGAGCGGTTGATGGGCACGGTGGCCAGCAGTGGGGTGGCGGCCATGATGGCCACCTCCCGCCTTCAGGCCGTGATGGCGGAGCAGGCGATTACCCTGGCTTTCAATGGTGGTGTGGCGGCAACGGCGGCCGGCAACAGCTGCCGACGGGCAGCGGCGGCGAAGCGTGTGGTGGGTGTTCCGTGCACACCCAACAAGGACGCCACGCGCACTACACTACGCCGGGGACTGCGCCGCCGTCGCCATGTAGCCTCCTAGCTGGAGCTGTCCTCTGATGACGGCGGAGTGGCCGAGCGACGACGACGGACCAGTGCCATTGGCGATTGTGGGAGAAGCAGACGAGATAAGCTACAAGGAAGGAGGGGAAAATGGGACGCAGGACTCGCCGGCCGTGAGGGTTTATATAGCAGGGCGGTAAGCATTGGGATTTTGGAGGATTTCATCGAGTCGGGCAGGAAGCTTGCGCGGGAACCTGCGAGGTTGCGCGGGAATGGGCTCACCGACGATTCCTTGGCGCCACCGTTTGGCCAAAAAATGCCCCCGCGCACTGCGCAAGCTTACGATGTAAGCCGTCTGCGGCAGCAGGGTGACAAGACGTGTGAGAGGAGGACAAAAGGCCATGTACACATACGGTTAATAAAAAAACGTTTGCGATTTAATTACCTACTATACCCCTGTCCTAGTTTATAAGTATGATTTAACTATTAAAATACGAATGCATGTCGCCAAAGATTATATAGTTGGATTCATATTTGAACATAGTTTCCAATTATATAATTTTTATAACATGCATTAACATTTTGTTGGTTAAAATTGAGGGCAAAGTATGGCACAGAATATAAAGGGGACTATAGACTAGACGGAGGTAGTAGCACAAGGCCGCTCTCTACGCAGTAACGCAACTATCGGCCGGCTTGTAGGTGACCATTTCCTGCATGTCCAACTGCTCTATGCGTGTGATTGCTTGCGGTTCAGGCGGCACGGCGCGCTCTGCTCGCGTCCCGCCGCGTGCGCTCTGCTCTCACGTCCCTCCGGGTGCTTTGCCCTCATCCCTCCACGTGCGCTGCCAGTGTTTGGGGCTGGCGCACGATCACGCACGTTCGTGTCCATGCGGTTGCGCCTGGCGCGGCGCGATAATGCAGTTACCATGCAGACGCGCAGAGAATCCAGGCCGCCCGACCCCCATTTATTCCTGCGGCCATTTACCTTAATATCTCGCGTCACATGACACAATAAGCACACCCACGACGACACATACAGAGAGGACATCCAGCAGTTCCAATGGCACTCGCCGTGGCTTGATACGTCTCCATCGTATCTATAATTTTTGATTGTTCCATGCCAATATTATACAACTTTCATATACTTTTGGCAACTTTTTATACTATTTTTGGGACTAACATATTGATCCAGTGCCCCGTGCCAGTTCCTATTTGTTGCAAGTTTTATGTTTCACAGAAACCCCATATCAAACGGAGTCCAAACGGGATAAAAACGGATGGGGAATATTTTTGGAATATTTGGAGAATATGGGAAGAAGAATCAACGCGAGACGGTGCCCGAGGTGGCCACGAGGCAGGGGGGCGCGCCTGCCCCCCTGGGCACGCCCCTGACCCTCGTGGGCCACCCGTAAGGAGGTTGATGCCCTTCTTCGGCCGCAAGAAAGCTAATTTTTAGAAAAAAAATCACGGCGAAGATTTCAGTCCAATCGGAGTTACGGATCTCCATATATATACGAAACGGTGAAAGGGCAGCCAGGGAGAACGCAGAAACAGAGAGAGATAGAGAGACAGATCCAATCTCGGAGGGGCTCTCGCCCCTCCCACGCCATGGAGACCATGGACCAGAGAGGAAACCCTTCTCCCATCTAGGGAGAAGGTCAAGGAAGAAGAAGAAGGAGGGGGGCTCTCTCCCCCTCGCTTCCGGTGGCACCGGAACGCCGCCGGGGGCCATCATCATCACCGCGATCTTCACCAACACCTCCGCCATCTTCACCAACATCTCCATCACCTTCCCCCCTCTATCTACAGCGGTCCACTCTCCCGCAACCCGTTGTACCCTCTACTTGAACATGGTGCTTTATGCTTCATATTATTATCCAATGATGTGTTGCCATCCTATGATGTCTGAGTAGATTTTCCTTATCCTATCGGTGGTTGATGAATTGCTATGATTGATTTAATTTGCTTGTGGTTATGTTGCTGTCCTTTGGTGCCCATCATATGAGCACGCGCGTGGATCACATTATAGGGTTAGTTGTATGTTGATAGGACTATGTATTGGAGGGCAAGAGTGACAAAAGCTTCAGCCTAGCATAGAAATTGATGCATACGGGATTGAAGGGGGACCAATATATCTTAATGCTATGGTTGGTTTTTACCTTAATGAACGTTAGTAGTTGCGGACGCTTGCTAATAGTTCCAATCATAAGTGCATAGAATTCCAAGTCAGGGATGACATGCTAGCAGTGGCCTCTCCCACATGATACTTGCTATCGGTCTAGTAAAGTAGTCAATTGCTTAGGGACAATTTCGCAACTCCTACCACCACTTTTCCACACTCGCTATACTAACTTTATTGTGTCTTTATCTAAACAGCCCCTAGTTTTTATTTACGTGCTCTTTATTATCTTGCAAACCTATCCAACAACACCTACAAAGTACTTCTAGTTTCATACTTGTTTTAGGCAAAGCGAACGTCAAGCGTGCGTAGAGTTGTATCGGTGGTCGATAGAACTTGAGGGAATATTTGTTCTACCTTTAGCTCCTCATTGGGTTCGACACTCTTACTTATCAAAAGAGGCTACAATTGATCCCCTATACTTGTCGGTTATCAAGACCTTTTTCTGGCGCCGTTGCCGGGGAGCAATAGCGTGGGGTGAATATTCTCATGTGTGCTTGTTTGCTTTATCACTAAGTAATTTTTATTTGCTGTTCTAAGTTGTTCTTTATCTTTAGTTATGGATATGGAACACGAAATACCAAAAAAATTAGGTGTACTTGCTACTCATGGAGATGAGGAACCTCCTAAAACCCTCGATGATCATTATGTGAAAAATATTATGTACCACTTTGATAATCCTGAGAAAACCTCATTCAATTATGTAATGGGAGACACGTTGGACCAACGTGAATACTTTAGGGATTATCGCTTGACTCAAAAAGGGAACCTATTATGGGATCAAATTTATATGTTGAAGTGGTATGCTAGGAAACTATGCTTGAGATATGATTATACTTGTTGCTCTAGGATGAAGTCTCCACACCTTCCCTTTTCATGCAAATTTAATGATAATGAAACCTTAGCTTCTTATGCTAATGGTATATATGATTACTATGATGTTGAACAAATTGAAGAATTTGTTGCTTTTAAGGGTGCTTATGAAATTGAATCTTTGTTTGAAAAGTATGAAGCTTTTGATGATGATGTTTATAGGCCTGAAAATTTTGCTATATTGAAATATTGCTATGAGAATTATGAATACAATTCCTATATTGATGCATTTATTGAGAAAGTCTCCGCTGTCCAAGAAGAGACTAATATTTTGCAGGAGTCTATGGAAGAAGAAATTGATGAAACTGTGAGCTCATTGGATGAAAAAGATGATGAGGAGAGCGAAGAACAAAAGGAGGAAGAGCGGATTAGCTACCTGTGCCCACCTTCTAATGAGAGTAACTCTTCAACTCGTACATTGTTTAATTTCCCTTCGTGCTTACCGAAGGATGATTGCTATGGTGATTGCTATGATCCCGTTGATTCTTTTGAAATATCCCTTTTTGATGATGCTTGCTATGCTCGTGGCCAAGATGCCAATATGAATTATGCTTATGGAGATGAACTTGCTATAGTTCCTTATGTTAAACATGAAATTGTTGCTATTGCACCCACGCATGATAGTCCTATTATCTTTTTGAATTCTCCCAACTACACTATATTGGAGAAGTTTACCCTCATTAAGGATTATATTGATCGGTTGCCTTATACCGTTGCACATGATGATTTTGATGAATATAATATGCATGTGCTTGTTGCTCCAACTTGCAATTATTATGAGAGAGGAACTATATCTCCACCTCTCTATGTTTCCAATATGATAAACTTGCAAGAAACTGTTTATACTATGCATTGGCCTTTACTATGTGTGCATGAATTGTTCTTTTATGACATGCCGATGCATAGGAAGAGAGTTAGACTTCGTCATTACATGATATATGTTGCTTTGTGCTCACTACTAAATTACAAATCATTGTTGATTCAAATTGGCTTTGATATACCTTGGGATCCGGGTGGATTCACTACTTGAGCACTATATGCCTAGCTTAATGGCTTTAAAGAAAGCGCTGCCAGGGAGACAACCCGGAAGTTTTAGAGAGTCATTTATTTCTGTTGAGTGCTTTCATATAGTTTAAAAAAAAGAGGGGAACCCGAAACTATTTCAAAAAGGAAAGTGAAAGTGAGAAAGACAAGCATTGTTGAAGTGGGAGCTAGCCTTGAACTTTGTTCATGCTCACAGAAATTTTGTGAATCTTGATTACAGAAAATTTTCAATAAAAATAATTATCCCCTTGTACAAATTCCATTGTATTATAAAAATAAGGTGCCAAGGTTTGCCTTTAGGATGTTTACAATGCTTGTTGGTTTGTGCGGTGCAGGACAGAAACTTTGGCTGTAGTGCGCAATTTTTAATTTTTTACTGGAACATCAAACAGTTCTGATTCTTTTTGCACTGTCTTTCTATACAAATTGTTTATTTTTCCTAATTTTTGCAGAATTTTTCAAGTAACATAATTATGGTGAATGTTCAGATTGTAACAGACTGTTCTGTTTTAGACAGATTCTGTTTTTGATGCATAGTTTGCTTGTTTTGATGAAACTATCGATTTATATCAGTGGATTAAGCCATGAAAAAGTTATACTACAGTAGACACAATGCAAACACAAAATATGAATTGGTTTGCAACAGTACTTAGAGTAGTGATTTGCTTTATTATACTAATGGATCTTACCGAGTTTTCTGTTGAAGTTTTGTGTGGATGAAGTGTTCGATGATCGAGAAGGTCTCGATGTGAGGAGAAGAAGGAGAGGCAAGAGCTCAAGCTTGGGGATGTCCAAGGCACCCCAAGTAAATATCCAAGGAGACTCAAGCGTCTAAGCTTGGGGATGCCCCGGAAGGCATCCCCTCTTTCTTCAACAAGTATCGGTATGTTTTCGGATTCGTTTCGTTCATGAGATATGTGCAATCTTGGAGCGTCTTTTGCATTTAGTTTTCACTTTTATTTTATGCACCATGCTGGTATGAGATAGTCCTTGGTTGATTTATAGAATGCTCTTTGCACTTCACTTATATCTTTTGAGTATGGCTTTATAGAATGCTTCATGTGCTTCGCCTTTATCATTTGAAGTTTGGATTGCCTGTTTCTCTTCACATAGAAAACCGCCATTTGTAGAATGCTCTTTTGCTTCACTTATATTTGTTAGAGCGTGGGCATATCTTTTGTAGAAAGAATTAAACTCTCTTGCTTCACTTATATCTATTTATAGAGATGACAGGAACTGGTCATTCACATGGTTAGTCATAAATCCTACATAAAACTTGTAGATCACTGAATATGATATGTTTGATTCCTTGCAATAGTTTTGCGATATAAAGATGGTGATATTAGAGTCGTGCTAGTTGAGTAATTGTGAAATTGAGAAATACTTGTGTTGAGGTTTGCAAGTCCCGTAGCATGCACGTATGGTGAACCGTTATGTAACGAAGTCAAAGCATGAGGTGTTCTTTGATTGCTTTCCTTATGAGTGGCGGTCGGGGACGAGCGATGGTCTTTTCCTACTAATCTATCCCCCTAGGGGCATGCGTAGTAGTACTTTGCTTCGAGGGCTAATAAACTTTTGCAATAAGTATATGAGTTCTTTATGACTAATGTGAGTCCATGGATTATACGCACTCTCACCCTTCCATCATTGCTAGCCTCTTCGGTACCGTGCATTGCCCTTTGGTGCAAACTTCACCGGTGCATCCAAACCCCGTGATACGATACGCTCTATCACACATAAGCCTTATTATATCTTCCTTAAAACAGCCACCATACCTACCTATCATGGCATTTCCATAGCCATTCCGAGATATATTGCCATGCAACTTCCATCATCATCATATACATGACTTGAGCATTTATCCCCCCCCCCCCCCCCCCCCCCCCCCCCCCCCCCCCCCCCCCCCCCCCCCCCCCCCCCCCCCCCCCCCCCCCCCCCCCCCCCCCCCCCCCCCCCCCCCCCCCCCCCCCCCCCCCCCCCCCCCCCCCCCCCCCCCCCCCCCCCCCCCCCCCCCCCCCCCCCCCCCCCCCCCCCCCCCCCCCCCCCCCCCCCCCCCCCCCCCCCCCCCCCCCCCCCCCCCCCCCCCCCCCCCCCCCCCCCCCCCCCCCCCCCCCCCCCCCCCCCCCCCCCCCCCCCCCCCCCCCCCCCCCCCCCCCCCCCCCCCCCCCCCCCCCCCCCCCCCCCCCCCCCCCCCCCCCCCCCCCCCCCCCCCCCCCCCCCCCCCCCCCCCCCCCCCCCCCCCCCCCCCCCCCCCCCCCCCCCCCCCCCCCCCCCCCCCCCCCCCCCCCCCCCCCCCCCCCCCCCCCCCCCCCCCCCCCCCCCCCCCCCCCCCCCCCCCCCCCCCCCCCCCCCCCCCCCCCCCCCCCCCCCCCCCCCCCCCCCCCCCCCCCCCCCCCCCCCCCCCCCCCCCCCCCCCCCCCCCCCCCCCCCCCCCCCCCCCCCCCCCCCCCCCCCCCCCCCCCCCCCCCCCCCCCCCCCCCCCCCCCCCCCCCCCCCCCCCCCCCCCCCCCCCCCCCCCCCCCCCCCCCCCCCCCCCCCCCCCCCCCCCCCCCCCCCCCCCCCCCCCCCCCCCCCCCCCCCCCCCCCCCCCCCCCCCCCCCCCCCCCCCCCCCCCCCCCCCCCCCCCCCCCCCCCCCCCCCCCCCCCCCCCCCCCCCCCCCCCCCCCCCCCCCCCCCCCCCCCCCCCCCCCCCCCCCCCCCCCCCCCCCCCCCCCCCCCCCCCCCCCCCCCCCCCCCCCCCCCCCCCCCCCCCCCCCCCCCCCCCCCCCCCCCCCCCCCCCCCCCCCCCCCCCCCCCCCCCCCCCCCCCCCCCCCCCCCCCCCCCCCCCCCCCCCCCCCCCCCCCCCCCCCCCCCCCCCCCCCCCCCCCCCCCCCCCCCCCCCCCCCCCCCCCCCCCCCCCCCCCCCCCCCCCCCCCCCCCCCCCCCCCCCCCCCCCCCCCCCCCCCCCCCCCCCCCCCCCCCCCCCCCCCCCCCCCCCCCCCCCCCCCCCCCCCCCCCCCCCCCCCCCCCCCCCCCCCCCCCCCCCCCCCCCCCCCCCCCCCCCCCCCCCCCCCCCCCCCCCCCCCCCCCCCCCCCCCCCCCCCCCCCCCCCCCCCCCCCCCCCCCCCCCCCCCCCCCCCCCCCCCCCCCCCCCCCCCCCCCCCCCCCCCCCCCCCCCCCCCCCCCCCCCCCCCCCCCCCCCCCCCCCCCCCCCCCCCCCCCCCCCCCCCCCCCCCCCCCCCCCCCCCCCCCCCCCCCCCCCCCCCCCCCCCCCCCCCCCCCCCCCCCCCCCCCCCCCCCCCCCCCCCCCCCCCCCCCCCCCCCCCCCCCCCCCCCCCCCCCCCCCCCCCCCCCCCCCCCCCCCCCCCCCCCCCCCCCCCCCCCCCCCCCCCCCCCCCCCCCCCCCCCCCCCCCCCCCCCCCCCCCCCCCCCCCCCCCCCCCCCCCCCCCCCCCCCCCCCCCCCCCCCCCCCCCCCCCCCCCCCCCCCCCCCCCCCCCCCCCCCCCCCCCCCCCCCCGTCCTTTGGTGCCCATCATATGAGCGCGCGCATGGATCACACCATAGGGTTAGTTGTATGTTGATAGGACTATGTATTGGAGGGCAAGAGTGACAGAAGCTTCAGCCTAGCATAGAAATTGATGCATACGGGATTGAAGGGGGACCAATATATCTTAATGCTATGGTTGGGTTTTACCTTAATGAACGTTAGTAGTTGCGGATGCTTGCTAATAGTTCCAATCATAAGTGCATCGAATTCCAAGTCAGGGATGACATGCTAGCAGTGGCCTCTCCCACATGATACTTGCTATCGGTCTAGTAAAGTAGTCAATTGCTTAGGGACAATTTCGCAACTCCTACCACCACTTTTCCACACTCGCTACACTAACTTTATTGTGTCTTTGTCTAAACAGCCCCTAGTTTTTATTTACGTGCTCTTTATTATCTTGCAAACCTATCCAACAACACCTACAAAGTACTTCTAGTTTCATACTTGTTTTAGGTAAAGCGAACGTCAAGCGTGCGTAGAGTTGTATCGGTGGTCGATAGAACTTGAGGGAATATTTGTTCTACCTTTAGCTCCTCGTTGGGTTCGACACTCTTACTTATCAAAAGAGGCTACAATTGATCCCCTGTACTTGTGGGTTATCATGGCTCCAATGGTGCTCCCATCGGCCGACGACGACAACGGCGGGCAGTTCTGTCGGCGTTCTGGGAACGGGGGTTCCCAGACTTGCCTGCCTGCGGCCCACGGCGTGGCTGTGCTAGCAGGCCTGTACGGCCCATCTTCATCAACAAGGCATTCAAGACCCTCGCGAGGGGCCAAGCCTCGTGAGGCGGATGACACAAGACCTCCTCAGGAGTGGCCTCGCCAGGCAGGCTTGCGAGGGGCGGAGAGATCAAGGCAAGGCAAACCTCGCGAGGTTCTCGTGACGTGAGCCATGACGATCGAGATCAGGCGGGCGCCAGCGCGCGCAGCGTCCTTGTTTCCTCTTTGGTGCTAAGGAGGCAAGCGCAGGCGCAGAGTACCGAGGCGTCAAGCAAAGGTTTCCATATCGGTGCAACGAGACCAAGACCAGCAGAACGACAAGGCAGAGGTCACCATGGAGCCCAAGGCGGCGTCACCACCAGAGCCTTTTGCAGGCGAAGACCGCTTTTGTCAGGATAAGCTGTACTAGTTGTCCCCTTTCAAATTGGCCGTTGTTGGCTCCCTTCCTGCTCAATATTTGGGAGGAGGACCAGGGCCTATATAAGTAGAACTAGCCACCACCGTAGGAGACAACTGATGGGGAGAAAACTCATTCAGAGGCATCTCATCTGATCCTTAGCCACACACCAAGCACAAGAACACCTCAACCTCAGGAGGCTGTTCTTCCCCTTGTACTGTTCATCATCAGCCCAAGAGGCAATCCACCACCACCACACTGGAGTAGGGTATTACACCACAACGGTGGCCCGAACCAGTATAAATCTTGTGTCTCTTGTGTTGTGAGTTCGTTGAGTTCGTCTTCGAGATCTTAGCAAGCTAGGGCGTGGATCGGTAGGAGGGAAAGAACTTCGCGCGCACCCCAGAGTTCGAACCTCAAGGGCTTTGCCGGAACCCGTGATCTGACATTTGGCGCGCCAGGTAGGGGTGCGCCGAAGCTTCCCTTCCGTCGCTCTGCGCTACGTCGCTTCGTCGCCTCCATGGCGGACGCACGCCGCGCCCGCATCGAGCGCCGGGCTGCCCTCGCCACCCGCGTTGCTCAGACGGCCCCTGTCGGCGGGCCACCCCGTCGCTCTCCATTGCCTGCCGCCAACGCCGCCACCGGCCCGGCGGGAAACAAGCAGCAAGCAGCCTCGCTGCACCCCTCGGTGCGGTGGGACGGCCACACCGCCACTCCATCGCCGACTCCCGCTGGTTCGTTGTCCCACGCTCGTCGCGCTCCCATGGATGCACGGGCCGCGCTCCTCATGGCGCACGAGCTCCTGCGCTACCGCCCGGTCGACGACCTCTACGAGGACTGGCTCGACCACATCACCGAGCTCGTCAGGGCCACAGGGCGCTCCCCTGCGCGGTCCCTCTCTCTACCTCGCCCTCCGCTAGCTACGGGCGACGTAGCTCACGGAGCGCCTCCACCACCTCTGCACCAAGACGGCGCCCTGGCGCCAAGGCGTGTGGCTCCGCGGCGTGACCCACCGCGTCCGGCGCCCGCGCGTGAAGAAAGAAGCTGTCAAGAAGTCCCTCGACCGCAAGAGAACGCTCCACCACTCCTCGCACCGCCATGCCAGGATCGTTTGGCGCGGCAAGGCCCCGCGCCGCTCGCCGTAGCGGCGCGCAGGCGTCAAGACCAAGATCCACCTCCAAGACGGGCCCCGGTGACCACAGCCGGCTGCCGCGCCTTCACCCTCGAGCTGCATAGCGTCGCCTGGCCGAGCAAGTTCAAGCCAGATCTGCCTCCTCGCTACGACGGCACCCCCGACCCCGCGGAGTTCCTGCAGCTCTATGAGCTGAGCATCGAGGAGGCCAACGGCGACGAGAAAGTCATGGCGAACTGGTTCCCTATGGCTCTCAAAGACGGCGCTCGTTCGTGCCTCCTGAACCTGCCTCCGGGCTCGATCTCCTCCTGGGACAAGATGCGCAACCGCTTCGTCGCGAACTTCCAGGGCACTCGCGACCGCCCGCCGGCCGCGGGTGACCTGCGCCGCGTCAAGCAACAACCAGGAGAGACCCTCCAGAAGTACATCCAACGTTTCAACAACGTTCGCCTCAAGATCCCCAAGGTGACGGACGAGGCCATCATCTCCGCGTTCTCTGATGGTGTCCGTGACGTCAAGATGAAGGAGGAGCTCGCTATCCACGAGGAGCTGTGCACATCCCTGGAGCTGTTCAACCTGGCGACCAAGTGCGCAAGAGCTGAGGAAGGACGCCTCTCCCTCCTTGAGCTCCCGGCTGCAGACCCGGAGGAGAAGAAAGCCAAGGCCAAGGATGTGAAGCGCAAGGGAGCAGCCGTGCTCGCGGCGGAACCGGACACCAAGCGCGGCAGAGACCAGCCCGAGTCATCCAAGAGCAGCCGACCATTCTGCGCCTTCCATAACCTGCATACCCACAACACCAGCGACTGTCAAGAGCTCAGAGCCATTCGAGAAGGACACTTCGGTCGACGCCCCGAGCGCAACGACCGGGGTTACGGCCGAGGAGGAGGACGCGGTGGCGGACGCTGGGACGACCGTGGCCCGCGCCAGGAGTGGCGCGACCGGCCTCGTGAGGACCGCTGGCAGGATCAGCCTCGCGAGAGCGCCTGGAGGGATCAGCCTCGTGAGGATCGTCCTCAAGGCAACACCGGTCTTCCTCCGCTACCGCCGCCGCCAAGAAGGAATGACGACCATCATCAAGACGAGGCGGTTGGGGGCTTCCAGGAGCCACGTGCTATCGCCTCCATCTTGGGCGGAGCTCTGGCCCCAGCCTCGCAGTGTATCTTCAAACAGTTTGCCCGTGAAGTGAATGCAGTCCTCCCCAAGCTTGAGGCCACGCGTCCGCTCAGGTGGTCCAAGTGCGCCATCACCTTCAGTTCGGCAGATCAGCTCAAGTGCGCGGCTACCGCAGGCACCCTCCCGATGCTTTGCTCCCCAGTCATCAGCAACGTGCAAGTTACCAAGACCCTCATCGACGGCGGCGCAGGGCTCAACGTCCTATCCGTCGACACGTTCGACAACCTCCAAGTGCCGTATGATCAGCTTCAGCCCACCAAGCCTTTCTCAGGAGTAACCGATGGTTCCACCACACCGATAGGGCAGGTCCGCCTCCCTGTTACCTTCAGAGAACGCAAGAACTACCGCACCGAGTTCATCGACTTCGACGTCGCGCACATCTGTCTGCCGTACAATGCCATCCTCGGGTACCCAGCCCTAGCCAAGTTCATGGCAGTGACCCATCACGGCTACAATGTCCTTAAGATGCCGGGAAGCAGCAGAATCATCACGGTCCCATGCGAAGAAAGAGATGCAGTGTGCTCCCTTGAGCATGCCTTTCAAGCTGCAGCAATCAGCAACCCCGACAGCAAGGGCGAGTGCCCTCCTGAGGCCATCCCCAAGAAGAAGAAGCAGCTGCGCCGTGCAGGACCTCAGGAGGGTGGCGACGCAACTGGAACCTCGTCAGGATCAGCGCCCGTGCCAGGGGCGTCTCCCTCCATCGCATAGGAAGGCGCGCCCGGCGCCCTCCTTGGGCAGGGCTTGGGGGCTCTCTTCTGGAGGGCCTCAGACCTTGCCAACATCACGAGGGAGGCGCTCGGGCACCACTTGGAGGCGTGCTTCACGGCACGTTTCCCTCAGGAGAACACAAGGTGAGGAGCGCCCACCGCTCAGGAGTTCATCACCAGGACCACTCAGGAACTGCAAGACGTAAGGGCCATGCGCGGCGGCCGCTGCTCACCAGGAGCAGCTCCCCATCCAGGCGAGGATGCCGGGCTGCGCGTCTGCATCGACATCCCAGGGCTCAACAGGGCCGCATCTCAGGAGCCCTTCTAGCCTTCGCGCGTGGGCCGCTGCGAGGGCCCACCGCACAGCTACGTTCGCATGCCTTTTGGCCTACCGAGCGTGTCGTCCACCTATCAGCACAACTTGCGGCGTGCCCTGGCAGCTCAGGAGGCCAGGCATCACGCCGTCCCGACGGAGATGGAGACGATCCTCAGGGAATCACCAGGACCCCCAGCGCCTCCCGAGGCTCAGGGCCCCGGTGGCTCGTGAGGAGCAATTCCTTCACCGCGTACCTTCAGCTGCCCCGACACCCCTTCATCGACAGAGCCAGGTGACATTTTCCAAGTTTGTTTAGCTGGGAGCGCCCCTCGGGCTGCATCATTCCCAGGCCGCGTGGGTTCGTCCCTGTGGCATGTACCCCTTTTTCTTATGTCTCTAGCTTACCTTGCTGGGGGCGCCCCTCGGGCTGCATCATCCCCAAGCCGCTCGGGCCGGACCCGGTGGCGTGTATCTTCCCTGCGTTTACCTAAGCCAGTATGCTTCCCATGCTTAATCTGCCTATGATTATCGTCTGTTTGACCCTCACCCTCCACGGGGGCAGCTCACGCTGGCACGGCGCTTGTGCACGGGTCCGTCCCTGCAACGTCGACAAATCTGAGCGATCGAGCTCTGGCTCGCGGCACGCCCCGTGCACGTCACCTCACCAGGCCCTCAGTGCCTTCGTCTCCTCGCGAGGCAGCCAGCGGCGGGCTGGCAACCATAATGGCAAACTGTGTTTCTCCTTGTGCTGGCTCGCAGGAAACTCATGAGAATGGCAGCAGGCGGCACCGCGAGCTCCCTCTTCTCCCATGCAATCCGCTTGCGTGTTAAAAGTGGGGCTCCTGAGCATCACGACTCAGGACCCCCCCCCCCCCCCCCCCCCCCCCCCCCCCCCCCCCCCCCCCCCCCCCCCCCCCCCCCCCCCCCCCCCCCCCCCCCCCCCCCCCCCCCCCCCCCCCCCCCCCCCCCCCCCCCCCCCCCCCCCCCCCCCCCCCCCCCCCCCCCCCCCCCCCCCCCCCCCCCCCCCCCCCCCCCCCCCCCCCCCCCCCCCCCCCCCCCCCCCCCCCCCCCCCCCCCCCCCCCCCCCCCCCCCCCCCCCCCCCCCCCCCCCCCCCCCCCCCCCCCCCCCCCCCCCCCCCCCCCCCCCCCCCCCCCCCCCCCCCCCCCCCCCCCCCCCCCCCCCCCCCCCCCCCCCCCCCCCCCCCCCCCCCCCCCCCCCCCCCCCCCCCCCCCCCCCCCCCCCCCCCCCCCCCCCCCCCCCCCCCCCCCCCCCCCCCCCCCCCCCCCCCCCCCCCCCCCCCCCCCCCCCCCCCCCCCCCCCCCCCCCCCCCCCCCCCCCCCCCCCCCCCCCCCCCCCCCCCCCCCCCCCCCCCCCCCCCCCCCCCCCCCCCCCCCCCCCCCCCCCCCCCCCCCCCCCCCCCCCCCCCCCCCCCCCCCCCCCCCCCCCCCCCCCCCCCCCCCCCCCCCCCCCCCCCCCCCCCCCCCCCCCCCCCCCCCCCCCCCCCCCCCCCCCCCCCCCCCCCCCCCCCCCCCCCCCCCCCCCCCCCCCCCCCCCCCCCCCCCCCCCCCCCCCCCCCCCCCCCCCCCCCCCCCCCCCCCCCCCCCCCCCCCCCCCCCCCCCCCCCCCCCCCCCCCCCCCCCCCCCCCCCCCCCCCCCCCCCCCCCCCCCCCCCCCCCCCCCCCCCCCCCCCCCCCCCCCCCCCCCCCCCCCCCCCCCCCCCCCCCCCCCCCCCCCCCCCCCCCCCCCCCCCCCCCCCCCCCCCCCCCCCCCCCCCCCCCCCCCCCCCCCCCCCCCCCCCCCCCCCCCCCCCCCCCCCCCCCCCCCCCCCCCCCCCCCCCCCCCCCCCCCCCCCCCCCCCCCCCCCCCCCCCCCCCCCCCCCCCCCCCCCCCCCCCCCCCCCCCCCCCCCCCCCCCCCCCCCCCCCCCCCCCCCCCCCCCCCCCCCCCCCCCCCCCCCCCCCCCCCCCCCCCCCCCCCCCCCCCCCCCCCCCCCCCCCCCCCCCCCCCCCCCCCCCCCCCCCCCCCCCCCCCCCCCCCCCCCCCCCCCCCCCCCCCCCCCCCCCCCCCCCCCCCCCCCCCCCCCCCCCCCCCCCCCCCCCCCCCCCCCCCCCCCCCCCCCCCCCCCCCCCCCCCCCCCCCCCCCCCCCCCCCCCCCCCCCCCCCCCCCCCCCCCCCCCCCCCCCCCCCCCCCCCCCCCCCCCCCCCCCCCCCCCCCCCCCCCCCCCCCCCCCCCCCCCCCCCCCCCCCCCCCCCCCCCCCCCCCCCCCCCCCCCCCCCCCCCCCCCCCCCCCCCCCCCCCCCCCCCCCCCCCCCCCCCCCCCCCCCCCCCCCCCCCCCCCCCCCCCCCCCCCCCCCCCCCCCCCCCCCCCCCCCCCCCCCCCCCCCCCCCCCCCCCCCCCCCCCCCCCCCCCCCCCCCCCCCCCCCCCCCCCCCCCCCCCCCCCCCCCCCCCCCCCCCCCCCCCCCCCCCCCCCCCCCCCCCCCCCCCCCCCCCCCCCCCCCCCCCCCCCCCCCCCCCCCCCCCCCCCCCCCCCCCCCCCCCCCCCCCCCCCCCCCCCCCCCCCCCCCCCCCCCCCCCCCCCCCCCCCCCCCCCCCCCCCCCCCCCCCCCCCCCCCCCCCCCCCCCCCCCCCCCCCCCCCCCCCCCCCCCCCCCCCCCCCCCCCCCCCCCCCCCCCCCCCCCCCCCCCCCCCCCCCCCCCCCCCCCCCCCCCCCCCCCCCCCCCCCCCCCCCCCCCCCCCCCCCCCCCCCCCCCCCCCCCCCCCCCCCCCCCCCCCCCCCCCCCCCCCCCCCCCCCCCCCCCCCCCCCCCCCCCCCCCCCCCCCCCCCCCCCCCCCCCCCCCCCCCCCCCCCCCCCCCCCCCCCCCCCCCCCCCCCCCCCCCCCCCCCCCCCCCCCCCCCCCCCCCCCCCCCCCCCCCCCCCCCCCCCCCCCCCCCCCCCCCCCCCCCCCCCCCCCCCCCCCCCCCCCCCCCCCCCCCCCCCCCCCCCCCCCCCCCCCCCCCCCCCCCCCCCCCCCCCCCCCCCCCCCCCCCCCCCCCCCCCCCCCCCCCCCCCCCCCCCCCCCCCCCCCCCCCCCCCCCCCCCCCCCCCCCCCCCCCCCCCCCCCCCCCCCCCCCCCCCCCCCCCCCCCCCCCCCCCCCCCCCCCCCCCCCCCCCCCCCCCCCCCCCCCCCCCCCCCCCCCCCCCCCCCCCCCCCCCCCCCCCCCCCCCCCCCCCCCCCCCCCCCCCCCCCCCCCCCCCCCCCCCCCCCCCCCCCCCCCCCCCCCCCCCCCCCCCCCCCCCCCCCCCCCCCCCCCCCCCCCCCCCCCCCCCCCCCCCCCCCCCCCCCCCCCCCCCCCCCCCCCCCCCCCCCCCCCCCCCCCCCCCCCCCCCCCCCCCCCCCCCCCCCTCGGTGGAGAGCTCCATCCAAACTATGGAGCGGTTCCTTGCCGAGGACAAGTACCAAGTGGTCGGCTTCGACCTCGAGTACACCATCGGTCATGCCAGGCACGATCAGAAGGTTGCCATCGCCCAATTGTGCATGCGACATGACGTCCTTGTCTACCACTACCACCTTGCCACAAGGCCTTGCGAGCATTTCTCCAGGTTTGTCAACAGCTCCGACTACAGTTTTGCTACGGTGGACACCACCAACGATCTAAAAGCGCTAAAGGTTTCGGGCTTGAAATGCCCGAATCTTGTCAACATCCAGCACCACTACAAGGTCTGGGGCAGCGACAAAAATGAACTGAACTCCCTGGTTGACCTCACCTCGGCCATCATCGGCCCTACTACATGAAGATGAAGAATGAGAGCAAGAAGGACAAGAATGCCTGGCACAGTGTGTGGCATGAGAGACTGGATGAACAACATATCAAGTACACGGCCAAGGACACGTACACAAGCTACAAGATGTACAGGCTGATCGTTGACATGAGGAAGTGTCTTCTTCCTTCCCCAGACGAGGGATCGAGCCACAGAGCAGTGGCAGGAGCGTCACAAGTAGTAGATGACTAGACAATCGTTTCTCCTACTTTAGAATGCATGCAATTGTTTGTTGAGGTGTGTGCGAATGATCTCTATAGTCACTTATGTAATTGGATGTTTATTTCAGTTATATATATACATGTTATTCTTCTGTAGACAGAGCAAATCACACGGCTTATTATCAGCAATTGTCTGTGTTATTATTGGTCTTCGCACACATTTCTGATTACAGACCTGTTTGCCGCGTATCACACACATCTAGTTCAGTTGAACCATTTCCATTGTGTTGCCTAATCACACACAGTTCATCCTAGTGAACCGTATGCTGTATATCGCACACACCTTCATCTGGCTGCCCATTTCTTTTGTTCCTCCTCATCCCAAACAGTTAATTGAACTGAACCGGATGCCATGCATCACACATGCAACTAAAATCTGAACCGTGTTTGATGCATCCATCATCGCAAACGTTTTTCACCTTTTTTGACGGGTTTTTTACACCACCATTTGCGATTATGGCATCGCACATAGTTTCGTCGAAGGGTCTCTGATCGTAGTGTCGCGTTTGGACCATCCTGCAGTAGTGTACAACTAATTAAACTAGAAAGAAAACCCGAAAAGAAGCAAGAAACATTTTTTGGATTTTCTCAAGTTTTTTCAAATAGACAAGAAGAAAGTGAGAAAATAAATCTAGCATGGATAATACAATGAAAAAGTGTGAACACCAACAACTGGAATGAAAGTGTGTGAACATGGATGTAATGTCGGTGGAAATATGTACTCCCCCAAGATTAGGGTTTTGGCCTAGCTTGGTAATCACCATCTGCGGCCTGCATAGTAGTCAGAGTGGTAGCTCACAGAGGATCTTGGTGCAACCACCTCAGCCCGCCGAGCTGCCTCGATCTCAAGAACATAATATCTTCTTTTGCCGTCTTAAACAAAAAGAGCAGGCGCAGTCAACACAGCATGCACAATGGTTTCTTTATTGAACCTCAAGTGATAAGTATAATCAGTGATTTTGCCTTTAAGGAACTTATGGCGCTTCATGGCCTCAAAGTCTAAGTACTGAGTAGGTAAGATGGGGTCATAAGGCAGAGGTGTAACACCGACCTCTTTAGCTAAATGAGAAGCATAAATCCCACCACAAAAATAACCACTACCAGCGTTATGATGCAACCTACGTGCAACAATAGCTCTGAGATTATAACTTCTAATTTTGGTCAGGGCAGTGTGTATAAGGCTCAAGTCAGGAGCACATAGTGTGCTATAATCTTGCTTGCCCATGATGCATTTGCCATTAAAGAGTGCAAAGTATTGAATTGATGGGAAATGAATTCTTTATATTCTACCTTGTGTCACTCCTCTATCCTCACCGTAGCAAAGACTAGTCAAGAATGTCTCATATTCAGATCTCGGTGGCTCATCTAGCAAACCCCAAAATGGAATTTTGCAGATATTAGAAAACATCTCTAGAGGCATGGTATAAGGATGATCATACAGGTTAAACGAAACTCTAGACTCACAAGGAAAATATTTAAATTTCTTAGTAAAAGTTGTTGTGAGTTGAGACGTTGGTTGCACTTATCTTCAATGTAGGGGCCGAGCTCAGCATTGTGAACATACTGCTCAAATTCTTCCTTAATACCCGCTCTCACCATGAAATCGTTACATGGCCATAAACATGATTTGATAGCCGCATCTCACATTTCCCTTGCGCTTGGTTCAACATAAGACCGACGCATCGAGCCACTACTAGATGATGGTTCCGTAGACCTCCTCCTCGAAGAACTCCTAAATAATTGCATTTTTATTTGTGAAAAATTTCTGAAAATTAAATGGGACACAAAATTTTTGTCAACAAAACTTCACAAGATTGATAGCAACTACTCATAAGGATGCATAGAGACCATATCAAGCATTCAAACTACTGAGAACTCTAAGAATTCAACATGCAAGCTCATCTACAGCAGCACCCAGAGTAGCTACATATTCAAAATACAAACCACTAAAGCAAAAACTAATTGGAGCAATGGAGGAGTCACATACCAGGTAGCAATCCCCCGAAATAGTTTTGGAAGCGGAGCTTTGAGCAAAGAGATCCAAATCCGCGGGTTTGAGAGCAAGCATGAGAGGGAGAGAGAGAGAGAGAGAGAGAGAGAGAGAGAGCAATGGTGATCTTTTTATGGAGGTAGGAGATGACATGGGCTAAAGAGGTAAGTGAGGGGACCCACGTGGGGACCCCAACCCACCAGGGCGTGCCTGGGGCTGTGGCACGCCCAGATGGGTTGTGCCCACCTGGTGCACCCCCTTCTGATGTTATTTGCACTAAAAATTCAGAAATATTCAGAAAAAAATCGTATTAAATTTTCAGGGCATTTTGAGCACTTTTATTTTTGGGTCATTTTTTATTGCGTGGGAAATCCAGAAAACAAGATAAACATGGCATTTTATTTTATTTAACTAAGAATAATAGAGAACAAAAGGTAAGGACAGAAGGTAGTGCCTACTAAATTCATCAACCTCATACCTCTAAAAAATGATCCATTAATAAGGTTGGTCAAGTCTTATTAACAACCACCTTCGATTAGCATGAAACCGAAGAGCTTCCGTAAAACACTAAGTTACCTCAATGAAGATATGCATGTCCCCACAATAAGTATATCATATTTCTTTTTGGCATTAGGTGGAGGTAGTTGGAAACTTCCAATAGTGAGTGTCAGAGATTTTTCAATGACATTAATACCATTCACATGGAATTGTTTCTTCAGAAAGTGCACCGTATGCTCATTACCATTGATACGAAAAGTGACCTTGCTTTTATTGCAGTCAATAACAGCCCCTGCAGTATTCAAAAAGGGTCTACCAAGGATAATTGACATGTTGTCGTCCTCGGGCATCTCAAGCATAACAAAGTTTGTTAAGATTGTAACATTTGCAACAACAACGGGCACATCCTCACAAATACTGATAGGTATGGCAGTTGATTTATTAGCCATTTGCAAAGATATTTCAGTAGGTGTGAGTTTATTCAAATCAAGTCTTTCATATAAAGAGAAAGGCATAACACTAACACCAGCTCCTAAATCACACAAATCAGTTTTAACATAACTTCTTTTGATAGATCAAGGTATAGTTGGTGTTCCTGGATCTCCAAGTTTTTTAGGTACACCATCCTTAAAAGAATAATTAGCAAGCATGGTGGAGATTTCAGCTTCCAGTATCTTTCTTTTATTAGTGATGATGTCTTTCATGTATTTTTCATAAGGGGCCATCTTATATTCAAGCGAGTGCGCAAAAAAGACTGGCCTAATCATTTAAGCAAAGCGTTCAAATTCTTCATCATCTTTTTTATTAGTTGATTTATGTGGACAGGGCATGGGTTTTTGAACCCATGGTTCTCTTTCTTTTCCATGTTTTCTAGCAATGAAGTCTCTTTTATCATATCTTTTATTTTTAGGTTGTGGTTTTTTTGCGGGAGGTTGTGGGTTATCAAGATCAACAGCTGATTCTATTTCAACATAATTATCTGGTTCTTTATCTTTGTCTAGTTGAGTGTATTCATGAACATCATTGTTATCTTTTTCATTATCACTAGATGAATGTTCATTACCAGATTGAGTTTCAGCATCAGAAATAGAAACATCATTATTATCATCAGGAGGTTTTTCTACTTCAGGTTCACTAGAGGTATGTAAAGTCCTATCATTTTTATTTTTCTTCTTCTTTTTAGAAGGACTAGGTGCATCAATGTTAATTCTTTGAGAGACTTGTTCAATTCCTTTAGGACGACCCTAAGG
This sequence comes from Thinopyrum obtusiflorum, assembly GCA_036873465.1. Taxonomy (NCBI): domain Eukaryota; kingdom Viridiplantae; phylum Streptophyta; class Magnoliopsida; order Poales; family Poaceae; genus Thinopyrum; species Thinopyrum obtusiflorum. Next base: position 11,174 of record JAAAWM010010767.1, on the reverse strand, counting down.
ATAAAGTGGTTCCTAAGTCATTCTACCTCCTCTAGTAATTACTCTAACAGCATGATCACTTATATTATTGTTCATTTCATCAAGCAATTCCTTTTGAGATTTAGCAACTTGTTGTAACTGGGTATGAACCATAGAGGCATGTTTTCCTACACCTGTAACATGATTAGCGATTCTAAATAACAAGTTACTCAAGCAAGCAATCATATCAGAATTGTATTTCAATTGTTTCATAACATTTGCATTGAAGTGATCTTGTTTTCTGATGTAGTTATCAAACTCATAAAGGCATTGACTAGGATGTTTATTGTACGGGATGTCACTTTCATCAAATTTTATTAAAGAGTTTACCTCTACCACCTTTGGTGGTGGTGTGTCAAGTCCATGTATTTCTTCAATAGGAGTAAATTTTTAACATCCTCTGCTTTAATACCTTTTTCCTTCATACTTTTCTTTGACTCTTGCATATCTTCAGGACTGAGATATAAGATACCCCTCTTCTTCGGAGTGGGTTTAGGCGGTTGTTCAGGAAGAGTCCAATCATCATAATGTTTCAATATGTTGTTCAATAATTCCTCGGATTGTTCAACAGTTCATTCCCTGAAAACACAACCAGCACAACTATCTAGGGAGTCCCTAGAAGCATCGATCAGTACAATATAAAAGATATCAAGTATTTCATTTTTCTTAAGAGGATGATCAGGCAAAGCACTAAGCAATTGGAGAAGCCTCCCCCAAGCTTGTGGGAGACTCTCTTCTTCAATTTGCACAAAGTTAAATACTTCCTGTAAGGCGGCCTGTTTCTTATGAGCAGGAATATATTTTTCAGAGAAGTAATAAATCAAATCCTGGGGACTACGCACACAACCAGGAGCAAGAGTATTGTACCATATCTTAGCATCACTCTTTAATAAGAAATGAAATAACTTGAGAATATAATAATAATGAATCTTCTCATCATGAGCAAATAGGTTGGCTATATCATTTAATTTAGTAAGGTGTGCCACAACAATTTCAGTTTCATAACCATGGAAAGGATCAGATTCAACCAAAGTAATTAACTCTGGGTCGACAGGGAATTCATAATCCTTATCAGTAGCGAAGATAGATGAAGTAGCAAACTTAGGATCACATTTCATTCTAGCATTCAAAGATTTTTCTTTCAGTTTGCATAGTAATTTCTTAAGATCATCCCTATCATTGCAAGCAAGAAAGTCTCTAGCTATCTGCTCATCCGTAACATAACTTTCAGGTATCTTGGGCAATTCATATCTAGGAGAGCTAGGTATAATAGGTATTTCAAGATTTTCAGTTTCAAGTACTTCATCAGTTTCAATAATTTCATCAGTTTCGGCATTCTCAATATCTTAGCTCTAGCAATTTGTTCATCAAGAAATTCACCTAGTGGCATATTATCATCAAGAAAGGTACTAGCATCATCATGAGTATCATTCATAGCAGAAGTAGCACCATCAATATCTTGTGACATATCAGGATTAATAGCATGTGGTGGTGTTGTAAGTTTACTCAAAATAGAAGGTAAATCAAGTGCAGAGCTAGATGGCAGTTCCTTACCTCCCTCGTCTTAGAGGGAAAAATCTTAGTCTTGGTATCCTTCAGATTCTTCATAATGATAAATAGATAATAATCCCAAATGACTCAAAAAATATAGCTATGCCCCCCGGCAACGGCGCCAAAAAAAAAAGGTCTTGATTACCCACAAGTATAGGGGATCGCAATAGTTTTTGAGGGTAGAGTATTCAACCCAAATTTATAGATTCGACACAAGGGGAGCCAAAGAATATTTGTGTCAGGACCCCGATCCTAAGTCACGCCGATCTAGCATGTAACACATCATATCACTTTGCGGCCTCACGCATGGTATTCCCACGGGTGCCACCTTACCTGGCCCGGGACCGTTTGTGCCTTTTGGCTCACGTATATGATAGTGTCGCTAGCATCCATATGACAGAGAACCCGGGCCGACATGACTAGTCATAAATCCAAAATGGCACTAACTTACAGGGACATGCATACATGACCCAGCAACGAACGTGTCGGTCATCAACGTATGTACCCAAGTCGTAGCAAGCTACAAGGACTTAAAGGAACAACGCGTGACATTCCCCCGAAGGGACGGACACAGGAATGAAGAAGGACACATGCCGGCTAGCCTAAGTGTTCTGGAGCAGCAGCAAGCTACCATGGCTCAGCGGAAGCACTAGGAGACATTTCCCGGTAAGAGAGGCTACCAAGCATAAACAACTAGGTTGTCGGATCCCACACATACCAAGCATTTCAATAACATACACACAATATGCTCGACATGTGCAAATACAACATGGCATCACAACAAAACTCTACGAATCAAAGTATTTATTCATTAGGATCCGAGGAGCCAGATATTACAAACATGGGTCTGATGACCCAGCATTCAAGTCATACAAGCAATAAGCACATGCGGAAGCTTAAGTTGTCCGAGTACAGACAACTACAAATGAAAAAGGCTGAGAAGCTTGTCTATCTACAAGACCCTGCCGAGGGCACAAGATCGTAGCTGAGGTAACAAGCTAAACGTCGAAGTCCACGTGGAACTACTAGTGAGACTGAAGTTTCTCTGCAAAAACATAAATTAAGCAAACATGAGTACAAATGTACCCAGCAAGACTTACATCAGAACTAGCTACACATGCATCAGTATCAAAAGGGGTGGTGGAGTTTAACTGCAGAAAGCCAGCTTTGACTCGGTGGCTATCCTGAACTACGACTGCTGGTAACTCTTTTGAGGTGGCGCACACGAGTCCACATATTCACCATATCAATACACCACTATGGATCCGCTCACATCTCCCTATGAGAAGGCCATCCATAGCACTCACGCTTATCTTGCGCATTTTAGAGTATCCACTTTCACTTGTCTATGAACTGTATAGGCAACCCAGAGGTCCTTTTCCGTGGACGCGGCTATTCGAATAGATCATGTTAACCCTGTAGGGGTGTACTTCTTCACACACGCTCTTGCCACTTACCGCCATGTACACGTCATGTATCTCGGCAACCTTCAAGCGGAAGCCTGACGAGGGTGTCGGCCACGCCCCCCCCCCCCCCCCCCCCCCCCCCCCCCCCCCCCCCCCCCCCCCCCCCCCCCCCCCCCCCCCCCCCCCCCCCCCCCCCCCCCCCCCCCCCCCCCCCCCCCCCCCCCCCCCCCCCCCCCCCCCCCCCCCCCCCCCCCCCCCCCCCCCCCCCCCCCCCCCCCCCCCCCCCCCCCCCCCCCCCCCCCCCCCCCCCCCCCCCCCCCCCCCCCCCCCCCCCCCCCCCCCCCCCCCCCCCCCCCCCCCCCCCCCCCCCCCCCCCCCCCCCCCCCCCCCCCCCCCCCCCCCCCCCCCCCCCCCCCCCCCCCCCCCCCCCCCCCCCCCCCCCCCCCCCCCCCCCCCCCCCCCCCCCCCCCCCCCCCCCCCCCCCCCCCCCCCCCCCCCCCCCCCCCCCCCCCCCCCCCCCCCCCCCCCCCCCCCCCCCCCCCCCCCCCCCCCCCCCCCCCCCCCCCCCCCCCCCCCCCCCCCCCCCCCCCCCCCCCCCCCCCCCCCCCCCCCCCCCCCCCCCCCCCCCCCCCCCCCCCCCCCCCCCCCCCCCCCCCCCCCCCCCCCCCCCCCCCCCCCCCCCCCCCCCCCCCCCCCCCCCCCCCCCCCCCCCCCCCCCCCCCCCCCCCCCCCCCCCCCCCCCCCCCCCCCCCCCCCCCCCCCCCCCCCCCCCCCCCCCCCCCCCCCCCCCCCCCCCCCCCCCCCCCCCCCCCCCCCCCCCCCCCCCCCCCCCCCCCCCCCCCCCCCCCCCCCCCCCCCCCCCCCCCCCCCCCCCCCCCCCCCCCCCCCCCCCCCCCCCCCCCCCCCCCCCCCCCCCCCCCCCCCCCCCCCCCCCCCCCCCCCCCCCCCCCCCCCCCCCCCCCCCCCCCCCCCCCCCCCCCCCCCCCCCCCCCCCCCCCCCCCCCCCCCCCCACAATCAATGCAATGCAACAATATGATGCATGAATGTGACATGGCAATATGCTATTGATTGAGCTAATTTAACTAGCAACAAGTTAAATGAAGTTGGTTTGAAACCTAGTTTCAAATTCAAACTCCATATGTGAAGGTTTAAATGCCCTTTATATGATTTGTCCTAAACAGCATCCATAAGTTGTTCTAACATGCATGAAAATGGTACAGATGGATAGATTGAATTTTTCTGATCATTTTTCATATATAAATTATTTCATTCTGAGCTATAGATTATTTTCTATGATTTTTCGAAGTTCAAATCATTTTCTAGAATTTTCTGGTTATTTAGGATTAAACAAAATCCAGTAAATGATTTACTACGTCAGCATGACATCACGCTGACATCAGCAGGTCAACTAGGTCTGGCCAGGGTCAAACCTGACCAACGGGGCCCACTGGTCAGTCACCAAGTGCTAATCCCGCGTTGACTGACGCTTTGACTAGCTACGGGGCCCGCTATCAGCGTCTAGGGGTGGTCCTGCTGGCGGGGATTAGTTCTAATGACCCCGCCACGTCGGCTGTCACCGGAATTCGGCCGACGGTGACCAAAGCTACGGCGGGAGCTCGCCGGGGCTGCGCTACAGGTGGCGGCAGGACGCGCGAAGGCCACCAGAAAATAGCCCACACACGGCCACATCTAGCTGAGCACTCGGAAGGCCGTGGGGTCACTGGAGAAGACGACGGAGAGCACATCCGCGGTGGCCGGCGTTCGGGTGCGGACGGAGTAGATTCTACGGTGCACTAGGGGAGTAGCCGGTGGGTTCTACAAGCTCCTGGGGGTTCACCGAACGCGATGACGCGCTCGGGTCTGAGCTGCGGTGGCCCTGGCCACGATGGTGAGGAACCACGGTGGCGGTGAGCTCTCGGGTCCGGTGGAAACGATGACTACGCGGCACAATCGAGTAAGGGGAGAGAGGAGAACGAAGGAGAAGCTCACGGTGAATCAGACGAGCGGCTCAGTGGCTTGGGGGAGGCTTGGATGCGACGGGGCGACGATGGTGATCTCCGGCGGCCGTGCAGAGAATATGAACTCGATGACGTGTACACGTCATGTATCTCGGCAACCTTCAAGCGGAAGCCTGACGAGGGTGTCGGCCACGACCTGACTAACCACGCAAGTCTCTAGTCCAGGTTTATCGCCTATTCGGGTTCCATCCGCAAGGAGATCCGGCCGGGGTGTCGCTCACGGCCCCAAACGATCTGTACAGGGTTCCCAAGCCCACCAAACGGGCGACGCTTGGTATACCCGGCCACGGTGCCTAGTCTATCCCAAGCCCACCTGTACCGGGTGCCACTTGGTAGACTACTAACACTACCTACAAACACCTGAAACTAGTTGCAACTTCTGGACAGAGATCAGGTTGATTAATAAGCCGAGAGGGGTCGAGTTACCGGAACCCAATGTGTGGTAGTAGCTGTTCATGGATCACAAACACAGAACTCAGCTCCTGAGGACGGTTTCAATGAGACAACCCACCATGTACTCCTACATGGCCTCTCCCCCCCCCCCCCCCCCCCCCCCCCCCCCCCCCCCCCCCCCCCCCCCCCCCCCCCCCCCCCCCCCCCCCCCCCCCCCCCCCCCCCCCCCCCCCCCCCCCCCCCCCCCCCCCCCCCCCCCCCCCCCCCCCCCCCCCCCCCCCCCCCCCCCCCCCCCCCCCCCCCCCCCCCCCCCCCCCCCCCCCCCCCCCCCCCCCCCCCCCCCCCCCCCCCCCCCCCCCCCCCCCCCCCCCCCCCCCCCCCCCCCCCCCCCCCCCCCCCCCCCCCCCCCCCCCCCCCCCCCCCCCCCCCCCCCCCCCCCCCCCCCCCCCCCCCCCCCCCCCCCCCCCCCCCCCCCCCCCCCCCCCCCCCCCCCCCCCCCCCCCCCCCCCCCCCCCCCCCCCCCCCCCCCCCCCCCCCCCCCCCCCCCCCCCCCCCCCCCCCCCCCCCCCCCCCCCCCCCCCTACAGCTTATCCTGACAAAAGCGGTCTTCGCCTGCAAAAGGCTCTGGTGGTGATGCCGTCTTGGGCTCCATGGTGACCTCCGTCCTGCCGTCCCGCTGGTCTTGGTCTCGTTGCACTGATATGGAAACCTTTGCCTGATGCCTTGGTACTCCGCGCCTGCGCTTGCCTCCTTAGCACCAAAGAGGAAACAAGGACGCTGCGCGCGCTGGCGCCCGCCTGGCGCCCGCCTGGTCTTGATCGTCATGGCTCACGTCACGAGAGTCTCGCGAGGTTCGCCCTGCCTTGATATCTCCGCTCCTCGCGAGGCAGCCTGATGAAGCCGCTCCTGAGGAGGTCTTGCGTCGTCCGCCTCACGAGGCTCGGCCCCTCGCGAGGGTCTTGAGTGTCTCGCTGATGAAGATGGGCCGTACAGGCCTGCTATCATAGCCACGCCATGGGCCGCAGGCAGGCAAATCTGGGGACCCCCATTCCCAGAACGCCGACAATAGCCCCCGGGCCCAAGGCGCGCTCGGGCTTGGCTTCGAGGTGAAGCTAAAGGTCAAGCGCGGAGCGCCGCGGGCCCCAAAAGCCTGCGGCCTCGGTCGACGCGTGGCGGTTGATTGGACGTGGGCATCTCCGCTTCCCCATGCTACCTTGGCAACTGCTCAACTTGACAAAAGGCTGGCGCAGACAGTGCTTGCCTTCACTGTTCCCTTTCACCTTGCCTCAGATCCCCTTTCTCCCTCCTCGCTGCCGATACCTTCAGATCCACTCCAATCTTGCTCCGCATCTGTGACTAATGGTGTCGCGCAAGGTCAAGCCCTCCTCGGCGCCGACTTGGTATGAGCCAGCCCTTGAAGTGCCCAATGTCACGGAGAAAAGCCTCGCCTCCACGTGCTTGCTGACGGCGCGGGAGAGCAATGAATGGGGGAAGACGGAGCTCCGGCTTGCCCCCGACGTGCCGGAGCCTGAGGGGAGCACCTTCTTCCCCTTCTTCTCGAGCAGCATCTCCGTCGGGTTGGTTCCTCCCTTCTCCGATTTCTTTTATGAGGTCCTCGACCACTATGGGCTGCAGGCCCCCCCCCCCCCCCCCCCCCCCCCCCCCCCCCCCCCCCCCCCCCCCCCCCCCCCCCCCCCCCCCCCCCCCCCCCCCCCCCCCCCCCCCCCCCCCCCCCCCCCCCCCCCCCCCCCCCCCCCCCCCCCCCCCCCCCCCCCCCCCCCCCCCCCCCCCCCCCCCCCCCCCCCCCCCCCCCCCCCCCCCCCCCCCCCCCCCCCCCCCCCCCCCCCCCCCCCCCCCCCCCCCCCCCCCCCCCCCCCCCCCCCCCCCCCCCCCCCCCCCCCCCCCCCCCCCCCCCCCCCCCCCCCCCCCCCCCCCCCCCCCCCCCCCCCCCCCCCCCCCCCCCCCCCCCCCCCCCCCCCCCCCCCCCCCCCCCCCCCCCCCCCCCCCCCCCCCCCCCCCCCCCCCCCCCCCCCCCCCCCCCCCCCCCCCCCCCCCCCCCCCCCCCCCCCCCCCCCCCCCCCCCCCCCCCCCCCCCCCCCCCCCCCCCCCCCCCCCCCCCCCCCCCCCCCCCCCCCCCCCCCCCCCCCCCCCCCCCCCCCCCCCCCCCCCCCCCCCCCCCCCCCCCCCCCCCCCCCCCCCCCCCCCCCCCCCCCCCCCCCCCCCCCCCCCCCCCCCCCCCCCCCCCCCCCCCCCCCCCCCCCCCCCCCCCCCCCCCCCCCCCCCCCCCCCCCCCCCCCCCCCCCCCCCCCCCCCCCCCCCCCCCCCCCCCCCCCCCCCCCCCCCCCCCCCCCCCCCCCCCCCCCCCCCCCCCCCCCCCCCCCCCCCCCCCCCCCCCCCCCCCCCCCCCCCCCCCCCCCCCCCCCCCCCCCCCCCCCCCCCCCCCCCCCCCCCCCCCCCCCCCCCCCCCCCCCCCCCCCCCCCCCCCCCCCCCCCCCCCCCCCCCCCCCCCCCCCCCCCCCCCCCCCCCCCCCCCCCCCCCCCCCCCCCCCCCCCCCCCCCCCCCCCCCCCCCCCCCCCCCCCCCCCCCCCCCCCCCCCCCCCCCCCCCCCCCCCCCCCCCCCCCCCCCCCCCCCCCCCCCCCCCCCCCCCCCCCCCCCCCCCCCCCCCCCCCCCCCCCCCCCCCCCCCCCCCCCCCCCCCCCCCCCCCCCCCCCCCCCCCCCCCCCCCCCCCCCCCCCCCCCCCCCCCCCCCCCCCCCCCCCCCCCCCCCCCCCCCCCCCCCCCCCCCCCCCCCCCCCCCCCCCCCCCCCCCCCCCCCCCCCCCCCCCCCCCCCCCCCCCCCCCCCCCCCCCCCCCCCCCCCCCCCCCCCCCCCCCCCCCCCCCCCCCCCCCCCCCCCCCCCCCCCCCCCCCCCCCCCCCCCCCCCCCCCCCCCCCCCCCCCCCCCCCCCCCCCCCCCCCCCCCCCCCCCCCCCCCCCCCCCCCCCCCCCCCCCCCCCCCCCCCCCCCCCCCCCCCCCCCCCCCCCCCCCCCCCCCCCCCCCCCCCCCCCCCCCCCCCCCCCCCCCCCCCCCCCCCCCCCCCCCCCCCCCCCCCCCCCCCCCCCCCCCCCCCCCCCCCCCCCCCCCCCCCCCCCCCCCCCCCCCCGAGGCAAGCGCAGGTGCGGAGTACCGAGGCATCAAGCAAAGGTTTCCATATCAGTGCAACGAGACCAAGACCAGCAGCACGGCAGGACGGAGGTCACCATGGAGCCCAAGACGGCATCCCCACCAGAGCCTTTTGCAGGCGAAGACCACTTTTGTCAGGATAAGCTGTACTAGCTGTCCCCTTTCAAATTGGCCATTGTTGGCTCCCTTCCCACTCAATATTTGGGAGAGGACCAGGGACTATATAAGTAGAGCTAGCCACCACCGTAGGGGACAACTACAACTCATTGAGAGGCATCTCACCCACACAAGTTCGTCAAGCACAAGAACACCTCAACCTCAGGAGGCTATTCTTCCCCTTGTACTGTTCACCATCAGCCCAAGAGGCAAGCCACCACCACACTGGAGTAGGGTATCACACCACAATGGTGGGCCGAACCAGTATAAATCTCGTGTCCTTTGTGTTGTGAGTTCATCGAGTTCGTCCGCGAGATCTTAGCGAACTAGGGCGTGGATCGGTAGGGAGGAAATCTTCGCGCGCACCCTAGTGTTCGAACCTTGAGGGTTTTGCCGGAACCCGTTATCCGACATCCGGTGATGATGGTCCCCTCCGGCAGGGTGCCAGAGAGGGCCTAGATTGATTTCTCATGGCTACAGAGGCTTGCGGCGGCGGAACTTCCGATCTAGATCATTTTCTGGGGGTTTCTGTATTTATAGGAATTTTTGGCGTCGGTTTCACGTCAGGGGGGTCTCCGAGTTGTCCACGAGATAGGGGCCCATGCCCAGGGGGGTAGGGCGCACCTTCCACCCTCGTGGACAGCTCAGGACTCTTCTGGCCCATCTCCAATGCTCTGTGGGCTTCTTCTGGTCCATAAAAAATCATCAACAATTGGCACGTCAATTAGACTCCGTTTGGTATTCCTTTTCTGTAAAACTCAAAAACAAGGAAAAAAAACAGAAACTGGCACTAGGCTCTAGGTTAATAGGTTAGTCCAAAAAATCATATAAAATAGCATATAAATGCATATAAAACATCTAGGATGGATTATATAATAGCATGAATACTTCATAAATTATAGATACGTTGGAGACGTATCAGCATCCCCAAGCTTAATTCCTGCTCGTCCTCGAGTAGGGAAATGATAAAAGAAGTAATTTATGAAGTGTGAATGTTAGCAGGTGCACTAGTTTGATCAATGATAATTTCAATCACCTTTTCTAGCATCATTATATATCATAATAGTAGCTCAACTCATAAAACTTCTTATGATCAAGTAACAAGCTTTTCACATGTTAAAGTATAGATCATAAACTTTCTTGAAAACTAACAAACCATGCTCTTAGTCATCAAATAATTGCAATTCATCTTATTTTCAGGAAGGGTCCATGTAAGAGCTTTGATTCAGCAAACTCCACATACTCAACTATCATTTAATCTTTCAGAATTGCTAACACTCATGTGATATTTATGGGTTCAAAGTTTCAATCGGACACAGAGAAAGATAGGGGCTTATAGTTTCGCCTCCCAACCTTTTACCTCAAGGGTAATGTCAACAATAATAATTTATGAAAACATACATCCAAGTGGATATATATATCCAGATCGCTCCAACACAAAGTGCTTTCCAAAGGAAAAAGTGTAAAAAGGAAAGGTGATGATCACCATGACTCTTGTATAAGGGTAGAAGATAAAAGTAAAAGATAGGCCCTTCGTAGAGGGAAGCAGAGGTTGTCATGCGCTTTTATGGTTGGATGCACAAAATATTAATGCAAAAGAACGTCACTTTATATTGCCGCTTGTGATAAAGACCTTTATTATGCAGCCCGTCGCTTTTATTTCTTCCCTATCACAAGTTCGTATAAAGCTTATTTTCTTCGCACTAATAGATCATACATATTTAGAGAGCAATTTTTATTGCATGCACCGATGACAACTTACTTGAAGGATCTTACTCAATCCATAGGTAGGTATGGTGGACTCTCATGGCAAAACTGGTTTAAGGGATGTTGGGAAGCACAAGTATTATTTCTACTTGGTGCAAAGAATTTGGCTAGCATGAGAGGGAAAGGCAAGCCCAACATGTTTGATGATCCAAGACAATATAACGTTTCGGATATAGGAAAACATAACCCCTTAAGTTGTCTTCCTTGTCCAACATCAACCTTTTAGCATGTCATATATTAATGAGTGCTCACAATTACAAAAGATGTCCAAGATAGTGTATTTATATGTGAAATCTCTCTTCCTTTAATATTCTTTCATGAATTGTTCAAGTGACCAATTCTGCGTTTGCTAACTTTCAATAAGTTTACTACCTATACTTATTATGTGTGAAGTCATCACTCCCCATGTTATAAGCATATGAAACATATATAAATTCAGATTTATGATATTCAATTCATTCAACCATTTACTCATAGGATATATGTGAAGCACATGAGTAAATGACAAACTACTCCAAAAAGATATAAGTGAAGAACACTGAGTAGTTAAATAATTAACTAGCCATGGAAGGATTCTTTTTCATTCAAGATTTCAGATCCAATGATTTTATTCAAACAGCAAGTAAAATTTAAAATACGCTCCAAGAAAAACACATATCATGTGACGAATAAAAATATAGCTCCGAGTAAGGTATACCGA
>JAAAWM010010766.1:27500-50618 GCA_036873465.1 Thinopyrum obtusiflorum | reverse complement strand
TGTTTTGAGATATAAAGATGGTGATATTAGATTCATGCTAGTGAGTAATTGTGAATTGGAGAAATACTTGTGTTAAGGTTTGTGATTCCCGTAGCATGCACGTATGGTGAACCGTTATGTAACGAAGTTGGAGCATGATTTATTTATTGATTGTCTTCCTTATAAGTGGCGGTCGGGGATGAGCGATGGTCTTTTCCTACCAATCTACCCCCCTAGGAGCATGCGCGTAGTACTTCATTTCAATAACTAATAGATTTTTGCAATAAGTATGTGAGTTCTTTATGACTAATGTTGAGTCCATGGATTATACGCACTCTCACCCTTCCACCATTGCTAGCCTCTCTAGTACCGCGCTACTTTCGCCGGTACCATACACCCACCATATACCTTCCTCAAAACAGCCACCATACCTACCTATTATGGCATTTCCATAGCCATTCCGAGATATATTGCCATGCAACTTTCCACCGTTCCGTTTTATTATGACTCATTCCATCATTGTTATATTGCTTTGCATGATCATGTAGTTGACATCGTATTTGTGGCAAAGCCACCTTTCATAATTCTTTCATACATGTCACTCTTGAGTCATTGCACATCCCGGTACACCGCCGGAGGCATTCATATAGAGACATATTTTGTTCTAAGTATCGAGTTGTAATTTTTGAGTTGTAAGTAAATTAAAGTGTGATGGTCGTCATTATTAGAGCATTGTCCCATGTGAGGAAAAAAAAGAGGCCAATGAAGCCTAAATAAAAAAAGAGTGGCCAAAGAAGCCAAATAAAAAAAAGAAAAAAAAGAGAGAAAAAGAGAGAAGGGGCAATGTTACTATCCTTTTTTTTCACACTTGTGCTTCAAAGTAGCACCGTGATCTTCATGATAGAGAGTCTCCTATGTTGTCACTTTCATATGCTAGTGGGAATTTCTCATTATAGAACTTGGCTTGTATATTCCAACGATGGGCTTCCTCAAATTGCCCCCCCCCCCCCCCCCCCCCCCCCCCCCCCCCCCCCCCCCCCCCCCCCCCCCCCCCCCCCCCCCCCCCCCCCCCCCCCCCCCCCCCCCCCCCCCCCCCCCCCCCCCCCCCCCCCCCCCCCCCCCCCCCCCCCCCCCATCTCCATAGCCCGTTGATAAGCCCAGTTGATGTGAGACTATCTTCTCCCTTTTTGTCTTCTCCACAACCACCCTTCTATTCCACATATAGTGCTATATCCATGGCTCACGCTCATGAATTGAGTGAAGATTGAAAAGGTTTGAGAACATCAAAAGTATGAAACAATTGCTTGGCTTGTCATGGGGGTTGTGCATATTTTGTGTGGTGAAGATAGAGCATAGCCAGACTATATGATTTTGTAGGGATAACTTTCTTTGGCCATGTTATTTTGAGAAGACATGATTGCTTTGTTAGTATGCTTGAAGTATTATTGTTTTCATGTCAATATTAAACTTTTGTCTTGAATCTTATGGATCTGAATATTATTGCCACAATGAAGAAGATTATATTGATAAATATGTTAGGTAGCATTCCACATCAAAAATTCTGTTTTCATTTACCTACTCGAGGACGAGCAGGAATTAAGCTTGGGGATGCTGATACGTCTCCAATGTATCTATACTTTTTGATTGTTCTATGCTATTATATTATCTGTTTTGGATGTTTATGGGCCTTATTAAACACTTTTATATTAGTTTTGGGATTAACCTATTAACCCAGAGCCCAGTGCCAGTTTCTGTTTTTTCTCTTGTTTCAGTGTTTCGCAGAAAAGGGATAACAAATGGAGTCCAAACGGAATGAAAACTTCCCGAGAGTTATTTTTGGATCGGAAGCAACCTAGAAGACTTGGGGTGTACGTAAGGGAAGCAACGAGGAAGGCACGAGGCAGGGGGGCGCACCCACCCCCTGGGTGCGCCCTCCACCCTCGTTGGCCCCTCGTGGCTCCTCTGACGTATTTCTTCCTCCTATATATACCAATATACCCTAAAACCATCGAGGAGAAGAATAGATCGGGAGTTCCGCCGCCAGAAGCCTCCGTAGCCACCGAAAACCAATCTAGACCTGTTCCGGCACCCTGCCGGAGGGGTCAATCCCTCTCCGGTGGCCATCTTCATCATCCCGGTGCTCTTCATGACGAGGAGGGAGTAGTTCTCCCTAACATAATTATCCATGTAATTTCTTTATTGCGACATGATTGTTCCGATCGTATGATCAAAAGTTTAAAGTTGACATAAAAACAATAATACTTCAAGCATACTAACAAGGCAATTATGTCTTGCCAAAATAACATGGCCAAAGAAAGCTTATCCCTACAAAATCATATAGTCTGGCTATGCTCCATCTTCATCACACAAAATATTCAAATCATGCACAACCCCGATGACAAGCCAAGCAATTGTTTCATACTTTTGATGTTCTCAAACTTTTTCAACTTCCACGCAATACATGAGCGTGAGCCATGGACATAGCACTATAGGTGGAATAGACGGTGGTTGTGGAGAAGACAAAAAGAAGGAGGTAGTCTCACATCAAATAAGCGTATCAACGGGCTATGGAGATGCCCATCAATAGATATCAATGTGAGTGAGTAGGGATTGCCATGCAACAGATGCACTAGAGCTATAAATTTATGAAAGCTCAAAGAAAAACTAAGTGGGTGTGCATTCAACTTGCTTGCTCACGAAGACCTAGGGAAATTTGAGGAAGCCCATCATTGGAATATACAAGCCAAGTTCTATAATGAAAAATTCCCACTAGTATATGAAAGTGACAATATAAGAGACTCTATATCATGAAGATCATGGTGCTACTTTGAAGCACAAGTGTGGTAAAAGGATAGTAGTATTGCCCCTTCTCTCTTTTCTCTCATTTTTTATTTGGGCCTTCTCTCATTTTTTTGGCCTCTTTTTTTTCGTCCAGAGTCTCATCCCGACTTGTAGGGGAATCATAGTCTGCATCATCCTTTCCTCACATGGGACAATGCTCTAATAATGAAGATCATCACACTCCCCCCCCCCCCCCCCCCCCCCCCCCCCCCCCCCCCCCCCCCCCCCCCCCCCCCCCCCCCCCCCCCCCCCCCCCCCCCCCCCCCCCCCCCCCCCCCCCCCCCCCCCCCCCCCCCCCCCCCCCCCCCCCCCCCCCCCCCCCCCCCCCCCCCCCCCCCCCCCCCCCCCCCCCCCCCCCCCCCCCCCCCCCCCCCCCCCCCCCCCCCCCCCCCCCCCCCCCCCCCCCCCCCCCCCCCCCCCCCCCCCCCCCCCCCCCCCCCCCCCCCCCCCCCCCCCCCCCCCCCCCCCCCCCCCCCCCCCCCCCCCCCCCCCCCCCCCCCCCCCCCCCCCCCCCCCCCCCCCCCCCCCCCCCCCCCCCCCCCCCCCCCCCCCCCCCCCCCCCCCCCCCCCCCCCCCCCCCCCCCCCCCCCCCCCCCCCCCCCCCCCCCCCCCCCCCCCCCCCCCCCCCCCCCCCCCCCCCCCCCCCCCCCCCCCCCCCCCCCCCCCCCCCCCCCCCCCCCCCCCCCCCCCCCCCCCCCCCCCCCCCCCCCACTCATAAGGAAGACAATCAATAAATAAATCATGCTCCAACTTCGTTACATAGCGGTTCACCATACGTGCATGCTACGGGAATCACAAACCTTAAAACAAGCATTTCTCCAATTCACAATTACTCACTAGCATGACTCTAATATCACCATCTTTATATCTCAAAACAATCATAAGGAATCAAACTTCTCATAGTATTCAATGAACTTTATATGAAAGTTTTTATTATACCCCCCTTGGATGTCTATCATATTAGGACTAAATTTATAATCAAAGCAAATTACCATGCTGTTTAGAGACTCTCAAAATAATATAAGTGAAGCATGAGAGTTAAATAATTTCTATAAAATAAAGCCACCGCCGTGCTCTAAAAAGATATAAGTGAAGCACTAGAGCAAAATTGCCTAGCTCAAAAGATATAAGTGTGCACATAGAGTATTCTAATAAATCATGATGCATGCGTGTCTCTCTCAAAAGATGTGTACAGCAAGGATGATTGTGGCAAACTAAAAATCAAAGACTCATATCATACCCCCCCCCCCCCCCCCCCCCCCCCCCCCCCCCCCCCCCCCCCCCCCCCCCCCCCCCCCCCCCCCCCCCCCCCCCCCCCCCCCCCCCCCCCCCCCCCCCCCCCCCCCCCCCCCCCCCCCCCCCCCCCCCCCCCCCCCCCCCCCCCCCCCCCCCCCCCCCCCCCCCCCCCCCCCCCCCCCCCCCCCCCCCCCCCCCCCCCCCCCCCCCCCCCCCCCCCCCCCCCCCCCCCCCCCCCCCCCCCCCCCCCCCCCCCCCCCCCCCCCCCCCCCCCCCCCCCCCCCCCCCCCCCCCCCCCCCCCCCCCCCCCCCCCCCCCCCCCCCCCCCCCCCCCCCCCCCCCCCCCCCCCCCCCCCCCCCCCCCCCCCCCCCCCCCCCCCCCCCCCCCCCCCCCCCCCCCCCCCCCCCCCCCCC
This sequence comes from Thinopyrum obtusiflorum, assembly GCA_036873465.1. Taxonomy (NCBI): domain Eukaryota; kingdom Viridiplantae; phylum Streptophyta; class Magnoliopsida; order Poales; family Poaceae; genus Thinopyrum; species Thinopyrum obtusiflorum. The sequence goes on along the minus strand of JAAAWM010010766.1, from coordinate 46,148 downwards.
CCCCCCCCCCCCCCCCCCCCCCCCCCCCCCCCCCCCCCCCCCCCCCCCCCCCCCCCCCCCCCCCCCCCCCCCCCCCCCCCCCCCCCCCCCCCCCCCCCCCCCCCCCCCCCCCCCCCCCCCCCCCCCCCCCCCCCCCCCCCCCCCCCCCCCCCCCCCCCCCCCCCCCCCCCCCCCCCCCCCCCCCCCCCCCCCCCCCGCAAGATCAAATCAACTATCACCGTAAGCCATCCCAAAGGTCTTACTTGGCAGAAACAGTAATTAAAACACAAAAACACATCTAACCAGAGGCTAGATGAATTATTTATTCAAAAACAGAAAAGAAAAATATTGGGTTGTCTCCCAACAAGCGCTTTTCTTTAAAGCCATTAAGCTAGGCTTTGAGATTTCAATGATGCTCACATGAAAGACAAGAATTGAAGCACAAAGAGAGCATCATAAAACATATGACAAACACATCTAAGTCTAACATACTTCCTATGCGTAGGAATTTTATAAGCAAACAAATTATCAAGACAAGCAAAAACTAGCATATGCGAGGAAGAAGCATAAAACATTGACAATCTCAACATAACGAGAGGTAATTTAGTAACATGAAAATTTCTACAACCATATTTTCCTCTCACATAATAATTACATGTAGGATCATAATCAAATTCAACAATATAGCTATCACATAACATATTCTCTAGATGATCCACATGCATGCAAAGTTGACACTCTTCCAAAATAGTGGGATTATCATCAAATAAAGTCATGACCTCTCCAAACCCACTTTTATCAAAAATTTCATAAGACTTATCAATCTCCAAAGTAGTGGGATAATTATTTCCTAAAGTTGACACTCTTCCAAACCCACTTTCAATATATAGCAAACATATTCATCATGAGGCTTAAATAAATTATCAAGATCATAAGAAGCATTATCACCCCAATCATGATCATTGCAATAAGTAGCGGACATAGCAAAACTAGCATCCCCAAGCTTGGGGTTTTGCTTATTACTAGCACAATTGACATTAATAGAATTTATAATAACATCATTGCAATCACGCTTTTGATTCAAGGAACTATCAAGTATGGGTGCAATAGCAACAATTTCGTGTTTAACATAAGGGACTATAGCAAATTCATCTCCATAAATATTGGCATCATGGCCATAAGAATAGCAAGCATCACGTTCATCAAGGGATATTTCAATCAAATCATCGGAATCATAATTATCTATAGATTCATGCATATCATTATTTTCTTCCAAAGCAACGGTCATCCTCTCAATAAATTCTTTGACATAGGCATTATGAGCATAGTTTTCATAGCAATACCCCCCCCCCCCCCCCCCCCCCCCCCCCCCCCCCCCCCCCCCCCCCCCCCCCCCCCCCCCCCCCCCCCCCCCCCCCCCCCCCCCCCCCCCCCCCCTCTTCAATTTGTTCGATATCATAGTAACTATAAACACCCTTTTCATAAGAAGACAAGATTTCATTATCATTAAACTCACATAGGTAGGGAAGGTGTTTTTTAGGGTTCTTGGAGCAACAAGTAAAATCACAAATTTCACAAAGATTCCAAGCATAGCATAGCAAACAATTTATTTGATTCCATAGGAGCTTCCCTTTTTTAGACAAACGATGACGCACAAAATGAGCATGCTCATCTAAAGATTTTCCCTCAACTAAACTAGTTGGGGTTTCAGCACGAGCACATATGGATCGAAGATGATCCAGGTAAAAAACTTTGAGTGTATCCATATGAATAGATTTTTAGCAAGCAAAGATGCAAGTAAATTAGAAGGCACATGGAAACACAAGCAAACATAAGATCGAATGAAAGAAGGGCGAATAAAAAGGCAAATCTTTTCAAAAATCGTTTTAGAAGTGGGGAAGAGGAAAACGAGAGGCAAATGGCGAATAATGTAATGCAAGAGATGAGAATTTATGATGGGTACTTGGTATGACTTGACTTGGCATAGATCTCCTCGGCAATGGCGCCAGAAATTCTTCCTGCTACTTCTTGAGCTTGTGTTGGTTTTTCCCTTGAAGAGGAAAGGGTGATGCAGCAAAGTAGAGATAAGTATTTCCCTCAGTTAGAGAACCAAGGTATCAATCCAGTAGGAGACAATGCACAAATCACCAATACCTGCACAAACAATCAAACAACTTGCACCCAACGCGATAAAGGGGTTGTCAATCCCTTCATGGTTACTTGCAAAAGTGAGATCTAATAGAGATAGATGAAACTAAACAAAAGATAAAGTAAATATTTTTGGTATTTTTGGTTTATAGATATGAAAATAAAAGATTGCAAAATAGTAGATCGAAAAGTAATATGATGGAAAATAGAAGATCAGAAACTTATATGATGGAAAATAGACCCGGGGGCCATAGGTTTCACTAGAGGCTTCTCTCATGATAGCAAATAATACGATGGGTGAACAAATTACTGTCGAGCAATTGATAGAAAAGCGCAAAGTTATGATGATATCTAAGGCAATGATTATGAAATATAGGCATCATGTCTGTGTCAAGTAGACCGACTCCTGCTTGCATCTACTACTATTACACCACACATAGATCGCTATCTAGCATGCATCTAGAGTATTAAGTTCATAAAGAACGGAGTAACGCATTAAGTAAGATGACATGATGTAAAGGAATTAACTCAAGCAATATGATGAAAACCCCATTTTTTTATCCTCGATGGCAACAATACAATACGTGCCTTGCTGCCCCTACTGTCACTAGGAAAGGACACCGCAAGATTGAACCCAAAGCTAAGCACTTCTCCCATTGCAAGAAAAACCAATCTAGTTGGCCAAACCAAACTGATAGTTCAAAGAGAATTACAAAGATATCAAATCATGCATAAAAGAATTCAGAGAAGATTCAAATAACATTCATAGATAAGCTGATCATAAATCCACAGTTCATCGAATCTCAACAAACACACCGCAAAAGAAGATTACATTGGATAGATCTCCAAGAACATCGAGGAGAACATGGTATTAAGAATCAAAGAGAGAGAAGAAGCCATCTAGCTACTAGCTATGAAGCCGTAGGTCTGAGGTAAACTACTCACGCTTCATTGGAAGGGCAATGGTGTTGATGTAGAAGCCCTCCATGATCGAATCCCCCTCCGGCAGGATGCCGGAAAAGGCCCCTAGATGGGATCTCACGGGTACAGAAGGTTGCAGCGATGGAAAAGTGTTTTCGTGGATACTTCTGGTGGTTTGGGAATATATGTGAATATATAGGCGAAAGAATTAGGTCAGGGGAGTCATGGGGGGCCCACAAGGCAGGAGGCGCGCCCTACCCCCTGGGCGCGCCCTCCACCCTTGTGGCCGCCTCGTGGCTCCTCTGACTTGAACTCCAAGTCTCCTGGGTGTCTTCTGGTCCAAGAAAAATCACCGCGAAGGTTTTATTCCGTTTGGACTCCGTTTGGTATTCCTTTTCTGCGAAACTCAAAAACAACGAAAAAAACAGAAACTGGCACTAGGCTCTAGGTTAATAGGTCAGTCCCAAAAATAATATAAAATAGCATATTAATGCATATAAAAGATCCAAAACAGATAATATAATAGCATGGAACAATCAAAAATTATAGATACATTTGAGACGTATCACACACACAAACACCCCCCCACCACCACCACGACCCCTCCCTCGCTCGAAACCCTAGCAAGGTTGCCGCCACCGCCGCAAGGCCTCCATTGTGAACATCTTCTGGTTTGCCCGTGTAGCTTACCCACCAATCTCCATACCCAGACCGCCCTGACTTTCTTAGATGATGCCTGCCAAAAGCCCCCTTTCCCATAGATCCCCATCCCCCACTCCAGAGCATCGTAGCCTAAGCCCGGCTACACTTCACATGGAGCTCGACGAGCGATTGGCCCAAAAGAGGTGCATCGTGGTCTCTTCGCCCGATGTCGCTGAGGTGGCCGCCGAGGAAACTGACGACCATTACTGGCCGCATGCACTCAATCAGCGGGCTAGAGTATGCGGGTACGTCACGGACGTCAGCTACGACATCGAGGTCATCGACAGCAATGGCCTAACGCGGGCTATGTCACAGGTTAAGTGGCCCACCCCCAACCCCTTGGGTTCAACCACCGTCGATCTCATCCATGGCCCCGCCGCTGATCTCTTCTGGCTCACTGTCAAGGATTTGCCATCCTACATCACCATCTAGCCCCTTTTGTCATTTCTGAAGGACACGTTCTGCAACTCTGGCTTGGGATCCACAGCTTCCAAGTCAGACCTCATCGACGGCGACCACAAGGAGGGCACCCTCTCCGGCTCTTCCAAGGGGAAAGAGCGCATCTGCTCTTCCAAGGGGAAAGATCCCGTCTGCGACATCAGGGAGGGCACCCTACAGCCATGCTCTTCCAAGGGGAAGGAGCCCATCTGCAATAACATGGAGCGCATCCAAGGTCCGTGCTCTTCCCACGGGAATGAGCCCATTTGTGACAAGTGAGGAAACCCATGATTTCTTTTGCCGTGCCTCTTCACAGGGGGGAACCCATGATTTGTTTTGGCGAGTCCCTTTTGTAGTGTAGTGAGAATATGCCCAGTTTTAATTGCTATATTTGGTTGTTTGCAGTATGCCTTGTTTATTTCAGTTGTTTACAATGTGATGCTCTATATGTGCAACTATTTACTATGTAGTACATTTTCATCAATCCAGTTTTAAACATACCGATAGGAATGCATATATTTGTTTGCTGTTAAGCCTGTTACAGCTAGCATATGCCTCTTTTAAAGTATTTTCATTGTTCGGTTGTTTGTAGTTAGCATATGTCCAGTTTCAAATGCTATCTTTGGTTGTTCGTAGTATGCCTTGTTTATTCCAGTTATTCACAACGTGATGTTCTATATGTGCAAGTATGAACTGTGTAGTTCAATTTCATCAATACCAGTTTCAACAATACCACTATGAATGACTACATTTGGTTGCTGCATCTTGTAGTTAACACGCCTTTCCATTTTTATTTAACAATAACTAGTGTACTTAGACCGGCACAATACCAGTTTGAATGACTATGTTTGCTTCTTGTTAAATGTTATGCCTGTTGCAGTTAACACACCTTTCCACTTGTTTTGCTTTACTAGCATGCTTAAACCTGCACACTAAAGCTATCTTTTGGAGATTATTTTGTCTGCCATGGATATATTTGGTTGATGTTTAGCCTGTTGTGCTTAACATGCCTCTTGATGTACTTACACAGGACAATTTTGGGAATGACTGCTATTTTCCATCGAGGTTAGTTTCATCCCATGGCTTATATGTACTCACAGTTCAGGATATCGGTAGCTGGTACCATATAGGCCGGGGGCTGATAAGGGACTAATCGGTGAATTAGACTTTTAACTGAATATATCTGTAACCCATTTATCGTTAGGTTAACTAGGGCCATATGTAATATATATGAGGCTACATAGCAACATGCACTGTACTTAATGTCTAAATATGCAATCCTAGGCTGCATAGCAACAAGGAAGAGTGTTACCTTAATGTTCTAATGATGTCTAGATAGAAGAGCAGCAGCAGCAGCAGCAGCAGCAGCAACAACAACAACAGCAACAACAACAGCAACAACAACGGCAACAACAACGGCAACAACAACGGCAACAACAACGGCAACAACAACAGCAACAACAACAGCAACAACAACAGCAACAACAACAGCAACAACAACAACAACAACAACAACAACAACAACAACAACACAGCCCTGTTTGGATACTCAACTTAGCTAGAGGTTAGAGTTAGTCTCTAGCCAAAGAGGTGTTTGGATGACAGGGTTAGATTGACAATAAATGCACTAGGAGAACTAGCTCCAATTAGCACCTCTTGGGTAGGATAGTTTTTTTGGGTGGGTTAGATGCAACTAGCTCAAACTAACTCTAACCCATGGATACAGCTGCAGTTAATCAGCCAATAATTTGTAAAAATGCAATAAACTCCCTCCGGCCCATAATATAAGATGTTAATTCATCTAATATGTGAGTATATTGGATGTTATAAGATATTATAAAAGAGTGTTGTACTACATCATTGTGCAATTGCTGTTTAGCTTCTAATATTAACTTGGTGAATTTAGGTACATATGTCATTGGTAAAGATCCGCGCTTTGACCGTTTCTGCGTATGGGGCAATGAGATATCGATGAACCAACATCAAGTGAGGAAGCTGATAAAGATTGTTAGTAAAATGGGTTAAAAGATGGCAATTAAACTATTTGTTTAAACTTTATCCAAGACAACAGCAAACTGCAGGATGGTAAGTAAGAACTCTGCAGCCTTCTTTTTACTGCCCATAATGAGTTGTGTTAGATGACAATGTCTGAATCTTTTTCCTTTGTAGTGGTTCCCAAAGCAGTTTACTCAAGATTACCTCTCAAACTACATGATTGGTGGGCATGCAAAGGTTAAAGTATTTCTACCAGAACACAATGATTATCTAGATGTTTTCATGAAGACCGTGAAGGATGGGCGGTCGGCCATCACAAGGGGTTGGACTAGAGTTGTGCATGCCTTCTGCATGTTGGAGGGCACAATATGGGCATTCTGCTTCACCTTGTTCAGCAATCAGAATGTATTTTGCCTCTTTCTTTACCATCTTTAATAGTACAAGTATACAACTGTGGTTCATCATTCCTTATTTGGTGCCTATGTAATTCTTGAACATATGTACCTATGAATTGAATAATGCATTGGTTGTTAGAACCTAATGGATATGAATAAAGCTATAGCATACTTTCAAATTCAAATCCGGTATAATTTGAAATAGCAGCAATTAAATTACGGTGAAATTATGCTCTGCAGGTCGTTACGGCGCACACGATCGGTAAAACCCAAACGTTTGTGATATACACCATAATCCGACATGGTTCACAGAGAGGAAACGTGTGCAAGCATGCACACAATTGCCGTTTGCGAAGAGTGTGTGATGTCAGACAATATCATAAACGGTGCGGGCAAACTAAACGTTTGTGATAGTTGCCTTGTCGTACGCGATTTGCAACCATGAATTTTTTCTGATGTGGTATGCATCGTAAATACTGCACCACAGAATAGCGTGTCCGATAGTTGTCATGTACGACGATGTTACGATGGTCCAACATTTTGTAATCCTATCCGACACTCGTACGATGATTAGCTAATCTTCTTAATTAGTTGTCACATACGGTTCGGGAAAAGTGAATGTGTGTGATTGTCTGCTTATCGTACATGTTCTATAATCGTGAACCGTTTGTGATGGGCCGCACATCATAAACGTAGCACCACAGAATACCGAATGCGATGGCAATGCGAGCACAAACAAGTTGCAAGGATGGAGCCCCTATCCCCGACGGTTTTTGGGTCGTGTGGGAAGGCCCCCCCCCCCTATCGCAGTCACTCACTTGGCGACGGTTCCAAATGCCATCACGGAAAGGGTTTAAAAACCGTTTGTATAGCACCTCATTGTACCAGTGACAATAGTCTCTATATGATCATACACACAATAGTCTCATCATATCATACACATACAAATAGTCTCACCAAATCATGTCATCATCATCCAACACAAATGATGTCTCTCATCATCATCGATCTCGAAATAGCGATACAAGTTATGATATGTCTCGAATACATGCAACTACATCGTCATCCCATACACATGTTTCGTCATCCATCTATATCATGATATGGGAGAGAAGAGCTATCACTATGAGCAAGAGAGGAATTATGCAGTACATGAGGCATCGGTTCTGATTCCTCTCTCGCGCTAGCGTGAACCTCAAGTAACTAGCTTCTGCTTCTTGTCTGCCATCAAACCCTTTCTGGCTGCCGCCCGAGAACCCTGACACTTGGGCCTGACACTCTGGCCACTCGTCATAAACTCTCGAAACCCTCCCTATGTACACGACATAGAACTTCTTCGCTATCCAGGACCTATGTACCTATTAGAGATGCATCACTACTGCAGGATGCTGCTAACGCGACACTACGATCAGAGACCCTTTGACGAAACTGTGCGCGATGCATTAATCGCAAATGATGATGTAAAATAACCGTAAAAAAAGATGCAAAATGTTTGCGATGAAGGATACATCAAACACGGTTCATATTTTAGTTGCGTGTGCGATGAGGGGCATACGGTTCAGTTCAATGAACTATTTGCGATGAGGCAAAACAAAAGAAACGGGCAGCCAGATGAAGGCGTGTGCGATATACGACATACAGTTCACTCGGATAAACTATTAACAATAGAAACGGGCAGCCACATGAAGGTGTGTGTGATATACGGCATACAGTTCACTCGGATGAACTGTTTGCATTGAGCCAAGAGAACAGAAATGATTCAACTTAACAAGATGTGTGTGATACGCGGCAAATAGGTCTGTAATCGAAAATGTGTGGGAAGACCGATAACAACACAGATGATTCCTGTTAACAAGCCGTGTGTGTTGTGAGCAAACGATTGCTGGTATACAATTGTCAGTGATTGATGAAATCATCACCGACGGGTTCCATTGTTTAGTCCGTGTGCGATGTGATTTGCTCTGTCTACAGAGCATCAACATATGTACTTAAAAAGACAGCATTGCAGAACCAAATTAAGCATACAATTACACAAGTGACTACACACATAACATTTCCACACACCAAAGTAAGCAATTACATGCATACTAAACTAGGAGAAACATGGATCTAATCATCTACTTATTGTTGCGACGACGCTTGCCATTGCTCTGCTTCCGGCTGGATCCCTGGTCGTTTTGGGGAAGGAGGCACTTCCTCATGTCAACGATCCGCCTGTACATGTCGTAGCTCGTGTACGCCTCCTTGGTCGCGTACACGACATGAGCTTTATCGAGTTTCTCCATCCAGGCCGAGTGCCAGGCACGCTTGTCCTTTTTGCAGGAATCCTTCATGTCTCTGTAGTAGGGGTCGATGATGGCCTCGGCGAGGTGAACCAGTGAGTCCTTCTCATGCTCCTTCCTGCCCCAGATCTTATATTGGCCCTGGATGTCGACAATATTCTGGCAGGCGATGCCCGAATTCTTGAGCACCTTTACATCGTTGGTGATGTCCACCGTAGCAAACATGTAGTGGGGGTTGTTGACAAACCTGGCGAAATGCTCACAAGGCCTTGTGGCCAGGCAGTAGTGGTAGACGAGGATGTGGTTGCGCATGCACATCCAAGCGACGGCGACCTTGGGACGAGACCCGGCACGAGCGCGGGTGTACTCGAGGTCGAACCCGACCACCTTGTACTTCTCCTTGGCAAGCAACAACTCCATGATGTGGATGGAGTGCTCCACCCGGACCAGGTTGTTGGTGTACACCACCGAGAGCTCCATGAACCTTCTGTGGGTGTCCACCACGGCATGCATGGTGAACTGCTGCTCGTCGTCGGCAGCCGCTCGGAGCGCCATTGGAGCCGCGCAGGATACCCTCTAAGAATTTGTTGTGGTGGGTGTGCTTCTTGCAATGGTGGGGCGCGATCGAAAGGTTGAAGAGACACAAGGGTTAAATGGCCGCTGTAATAACTGGGGGCCGGCCGGCCTGTAATCATCATGTCTTGTCACGGTGTTCATAGCGGAGGATTCCAGTGCACGCTTGACAATACCGCACGCATTTCATTTGACCATGCGTGGGCTCGAAGAGGCGCCAAATGTATTGTCGGTGAGCCTGTTCCCACGCTATCGCGTAGTTTACTGCACAAGCTTCCCGCCCGGCTAGTTTGGCCATGCGTCGGCTAGAAGAGGGACAAATCGTGGGCGTTTATTGGCAAAAAGCTTTGTAAAAACGAAGTGTGTGGAATGACTTCAGTCATAAGTTTACCCGTGGATGATGAGGTCAAAGTTACACAGAAGGGTGATGATGGACACTCGAGTGCGATAATTAATTCTGCGCTCTACAGGGCACACGGTTGAAGAAACCAACTGTGTGCAATAATGTCGAAGATCGCAGTTGAGTTAGCTATACAGATCATGTGCTATGAGATCGACAAGGTAAACAGATTCAAGAATGGTTAATAAAATCTAAGACCATTGCATATTAAGGTCAAAATAGTGCTACCAATATACGAGCCTCATACGATGCCATTTCAACAATTGTACCACAAAAGCTCGAAATATTACAAGGTTCAAATTCCAGAGTTATATGGCTCAAATTCGAAGATTACAAGGTTCAAACTGATATTAGAAATAAAATTCAGCTCATCAGCTGCAAACGCTCGCGCTGATCCGCTGAACATGGATATCAGAGAGGTTCAAACTAATATTACCACTTCTAAGTCTGGTTTCAAAACCTCATAATTTTTGCAAAGGGGTCAGCCACTGAGAAGTCATGTATGGGGTTGACACGATGACTTTCAATTACTCTGTCATCTGAAGTTCCAAAATGAAATTCAGCATTTTTGGAGCCTATTCCATTCTGCCGCAGCCGCCGGCGCTGATCAACAAACCATTCATTTTTGCAAAATAAATGTAGGGCAAACCTCATTACCTTCAGCACCCTTGCTCGGACAACAAAGAACCTGGCGAATATAATCTCCGGTAAGGTCCCTCGGTAGGAGTTCAAAGTAATTTCTAAGAGATGTAGATCTAGGCAGTCGATGTGATTGTTATATTATATCACATTATCCACCACTGGACCTAGTCTTATCTGCAAAAGAAGAAAATGTGTTAGTGCCTACATGCAGTTTTGAACACTACTACAGGCCTATTTGGTTTGCAGGATTTGTAAAATGCACTAACATGCCATCTTCGATCTGACATGATTAACATGGGCATTTGATTACAATCTAGAAAAATGTAGCCTTCTTCACAAGAGGTTGGAGTGGATGAAAAGTTCCCTAAGAAAACTAGTACAGATGAATCCAATGGAGAAATGCTTATGGATTGTAACCATATGGATCAAGCAACCAATATGGGGGGGGACATGTATGTACTGAAATCCTCCAAAAGAATCCTTCAAAAATCGTAGTACATTGTCATTGTAAACTTGGAAAAAGGTGTCACAAATTGAACTCCCTTATGGTTAACATTTAACAGGAAAGGAACATCACCTTGACATATAGCTTCTCCAGGCACGGAAAGCATCTCAGGAAACTGGCAACTTGCTCCAGGTCGGGGCCGATAGATTTTAGTGCCAAGACCTTCATTGTGTGCAGTTTTGGGGTCAAGCTTGTCGGAATCATTTTCTGGATGATAGACGAACATACATCTTCAAAATTAGAAATAATATTAATTTGTAGAAGGAGAGTTAGAAGGCGGCTGTTGTACCTGAACGGGTGTGGATCCAATAACAAGTTCGGAGTATTTGTCAGACGAGTAGCCCACCACTGTCAATTTTGGCACAGAAATGACATTGATTCTTGTTGGACCTTCTTGATCAACTACAAGCAATCTCTCAAGTGCAGGTGTGTCCTCAATGACCATACCATGGTACACATCTTGTGATGTCTTCTTGCCGCACCAGCAACACACATAAATAGTCCGGAGAGTCATGGAGGTGATGTGGAAGCTACTCAACCCATTGATCGCCTGAAGACGAAGGTACTCGAGTGCAGTACAGCCACAGAGCAGGCGCTCCATGTCACCGTTTGGGAAGCAGACAGCGACGAGATTGACGTGCTTCAGTCGTGGTAGAATAAGAGCGGGCGCGTCATTAAGGGGGGATGGCAATTCCTGAACTTGGCAACGCGCAACGTGGGCGTGAGGCGGAGCGCGAACGTTGGCAGCGAGCGCATATGCCCATCATCAAAAGTGAGCTCCTCGAGCTGATCTAGGGCGGGGGATCGAAACCAGTCATCATGCTTGGCTCGGTCCTTGCCGTTTGAATGGAACTTGCCCATTCTAAGGCCTCGGGTTGGGCCAAGGTGACTGTCAAGGATCTTGGAGAATGCATCCAAGCTTTTGCGATAGCCGTGGCAGAGCTCGTGGGTGTCGATGAGGTCGAGAGGGGTGGAGTTCCATAGGGGGCGCCACCGCCAGGAAAGGACGGTTGTCCGCGCCCCATATTTGATTGGGAGGAGGGAGATGATGACTGTCAACATATCATCAGGGAGGCTGCTGATGAAGTCTAGGCCTGCTGGAGTCGCTTACGGTTCTTGCTCGCCCTGCCTCCGCTTGTTGGCAGCCCTGTTCTCCACCTTCGGAGTCTCCTTGTCAATGGCGCTTTCTGATAGAAGTGGGAGTACATGGAATATTTAGTTAAAACAGGGCAATAGAAAAGTGTATTGGTAACTAGAAGTTATTAGGTAGGAATATAGTAAGAAAATGGAATAACAATTGGTTGCTTAAATACTACACAATTCATTTGATATTGCTGGGTAAGTCAACATGCAGATACTTGAAAAGAAAACTTACTTCGAACAAAGTCTGGACGGATGATATCGTCGGGGAAGTTAGCATATATATCTCATGACCAGGCTCTTTTATGTGCAGTGCAATTTTAGTGCCAGCTTTCAGTACATAAAACTTAGAAATTTCTTTCCAAAGGCCAGTGCCAAAATAGGAGTCACCACGTTCATCAAGTCTTATAGTAGCAACGATTGTAAATCCATGGTTTGTATTCAGTATGACATCCCTGCAGTCTTGATTTATGTAAAGGGAAAGATTGTGCACTACAGATTCTGTTGCATAGCAAGGGACGTGCTGCAGAAAATGGTACGATTGTTAAAGAAAATATGGTAACATGCAAATATGGGCCCAAATTGAAAGAACTATACAACAATTTAAATCGAAGGACAAAAATATATAATTAAACAGATAGGGTAAACATGATGTCATGGAAATATGAGAGTAATCGAAAGAACAATACATCATTAATTTGCCTAATATAGAAAGAAGCGGGGAAAAATCCTCTTTCACGTATATGGTGCATCTGGCACCTTTTATCCAAATGTAGCAATATTTAGTGTATGTTCAGGAAAGTAGGCCATGCCAACCGATTTAGGGTGAGATTGAACATACCGCGCGCATCCTCAAGTCATCTGGTACGGTGAGATGGAATGTCTGGCGGAGGCCGCAAAGTCCTGATGTGTCCATGCACTGTACACTCTATGAATGAAAGAAAACCCTCAAATCAGCTCGAATAAAAATGAATTCATGGCGATTTCAGCCGGGTGATTAAAGGAGCAGATGAACTGGGATAAGAGATGAGATAATATCTCATTAAATTAGTTACCTTGTTGTCCATGAGAATGAACTCTCAGTACGGCGGATTCCCCAACCGAGCGGAGTTGGGTCGACCGCGAGCAGCGTCGAGAAATTCAATGGCGATAGGCGGCGGCAAGCGGAAGTGGCGAAATGCGGTGGGGTTTGCCTGCAGCCTGGCGGCGGCGGCAGGCATCAAGCTAAGTGATTACCGCCGTGATAGGCGGTGCCATGCATAGACGCGGAGGAGCTTGTGCAGGTGTGAATGGGGACCGGCCCCCCCCCCCCCCCCCCCCCCCCCCCCCCCCCCCCCCCCCCCCCCCCCCCCCCCCCCCCCCCCCCCCCCCCCCCCCCCCCCCCCCCCCCCCCCCCCCCCCCCCCCCCCCCCCCCCCCCCCCCCCCCCCCCCCCCCCCCCCCCATAGTTCAACCATAAGTACGTAGTTCAACAGTGAGGGTTTTCTTTTTTCTTTTTTGAATTGGGTGGTGCGGGTTTTCTGTCCCACAAAGAATTTCGGAGGCAACGGTTTGCTAGAGCCAACCGTGTGTGATTGACGCAACAGGCAAAATGAAAGTCATTGCACACGGTTCCAATTTTGGGAACCGTGTGTGATTGACGTACTACCTTCGTCCTGGTTTATTGGTCCCCTTTGTAATTTGTACCAAATTTTTACCAAATATTTAACTAAGAAATGTTTATTCATGTCACCAAAAATTATGTCATTGAACACTATGTTCAAATACGCATTTACCGATATAATTTTTGCTGACCTGCACTAACATTTTGTCAGTTAAATCTTTGGCCAAAATTTAACACAAATTACAAAGGGGACCAATAAACGAGGACGGAGGTAGATTCCATCAACCGAACTGATTGCATCCATATCCCACAATTAGACATAACTAAACATAGATTAAACATACTCAGACATAGATAATAAGCGTATACGTACACAAGCATAGTTCAACCATAAGTACGTAGTTCAACAGTCATTAAGCATACTCAAGCATACATAGTTCGATCCCACATCTCATCTCACATGCCGGCACAATCCTGAAGCTTCCCCAGGTACTCGGCGTACGCGTCGTGTGCCACCCTGCGAGAATACTTCTGCTTGAAGGAGCTAACGGCCCGTCCTCTTGCATGCGCCAGAACACTTTGATACGCATCATGAATCTTGTGGTTGCAAAATGGGCATCGATAGCCGTCGTCCCAGGTCCTAATACGCCTGTTATGCATTCCCGCATAAAGCTCCCTCGGGATTTGCCTCTTGTACCTCCTCTGGACATCTTCATCCTCGCTGTCCACATCGTCGGACAGCACCTATACAAATAGTAAAACAAATTTGGCATCAAATCAATGTTTACATGCCGTGAAGTAGGATTAGGAATTTATGGCTATTTTTTATACATATCCAGATATTATGGTTTTATTTTTAAGCACGGTCGTCTATGTACAGACCAATCTTGAAGAAAATAATGGCACAAACATATATGTAGGTCATTCAAAATCAATTGTCAAGTCCTGGCTAGGAATTATTAGCACGAACACTAACCCTAGTCGGATTACTAGCAGAAATCATTTGCACAGATGAAACAACTAATCACTTATCACTTGTACCATTCAAACAATCAATACACTACACGGATCTAACAAAACTTACTCAGATTTCATGGATTGGGAGAACATAATCATAGGATTTCTATTCCAAAAAGGGGGAGGCAGGAGTAACCAGAGAAACCCTAGGATCTATTTGATACATAAATGGGTATAGATGACTAACCAGTTGTCCATCGTTGTCGGAGTCATCGCCGGAGTGGTCATCGGAGTCGTCATCAGGGTCATCGCCCGAGTCGTCACCAGAGTCGGTGTGAAACTCCGCCTCCGGTTGTGGAAGCTCGACGCCATCGACGACGTCAGGGTGCAGCGATAACTCGCTGGCGGTGACGGCAACCTCTGTCTCCATCTCCACGCCGTGCTCTGGTGCTTCAGCAGCCCCGGCGTCGCCACTCCCTCCGATGGGGCGCTTCGGCGGCATCCTCATACACTGACGGCTTTGAGGACTGAGAGCGGCGTTGAGGATGCAAGCGGAGAGAGAGGGTTGTGTGTGTGGCGAGGATGGGGGGTGCGGCCGCTCGGGCGCACCATTAATATGGAGTAGTGGGAGAGAGGCAGGCGGCGGTCAAACCGCTGGCTCGCCTCCCGGTTAGCCTGCGCACTGGACTGCTGGCATGCCTACCGTCGTTTCACACAGCTACTCGCACGCCTCCCGATGACACTACGCAGCGAGCACGCCTCTGTCAATTCACACACCTGCACGCACGCATCCCGGTCTGCCTGCGCGGTGGACTGCTCGCATGCGTCCCGTCAACTCACGCCTGCTCGCATGGCACACGGGTCGCGTGGCGGCACGTATATTGTTTTTCTATTTGGATGATTAATGCTGCCGCTTTATTGCTTAACTGAAGCATGGCATGTATCCATTGTTGGTCTAACGCTCATGGTTCGAATAAATAATCCATTTGGGATATTGGTTCCCAATTATTAATAATCTCCCGTTTGTAATTGGATAAAGATTACATCAAAACTGGTCTCAAATTCAACAAAAAAAGTACAATGCCACTTTGTATTGGTGTCCATATGACAACACGATAAGTTTCATGAAATTCAAATAAGTTTTGGATGTACTAGAATTTAAAAATCAAGATTCTCAATGTTTGAAATTGCTTACACGGGGAGTAAACATGCAACCAGTGAGACACATGTGTTTTTGCAATCCATTTAGGTGCACTTTCACGTGTGCATGTAGCTCAAATTTGATTTTTGCACATTATACCCGTAGAAAATCAATTAATGTACTAAAACGTCTTAATGATCTCTATTTTTTTTCAAAATTAAAACGTCCCTCCTTTGGTAACATATGTTCACCGCGGGATAATTTAACATGCATCGTAGTTACGGTGGATGCGCGGTGTGTGTGTGGGTGTGTTCGTCTGGGGGGTGGCGGGTGGCTCGCAGTACACTACGAGTTGTGAGCCACCGTGTGGGTTGGCCGTTTTGTTAGGCAGGTGCCACATCAGAGTCGTGAATTCGTTATTTAAAACATTACACAACCCTTTCATACATACATGTTTTGGCCACATGCAGTCGATGGTTGTCCTACATGACACTCGATACTCGCGTGTGACGCTTTCTGTGGGCCCGCGAGGTCGTCATCCATCACTTTGATGAACAGCCGGCAGCGAGGTTAATTTGACCAGCAAGGTAGAATCTTTTTTGTTTGTGTTATGGTGGGAGTATATATATAGTACGCGTCGAAGAGGTGGGAGGGGACTAGCATATATACTCCCCCCCCCCCCCCCCCCCCCCCCCCCCCCCCCCCCCCCCCCCCCCCCCCCCCCCCCCCCCCCCCCCCCCCCCCCCCCCCCCCCCCCCCCCCCCCCCCCCCCCCCCCCCCCCCCCCCCCCCCCCCCCCCCCCCCCCCCCCCCCCCCCCCCCCCCCCCCCCCCCCCCCCCCCCCCCCCCCCCCCCCCCCCCCCCCCCCCCCCCCCCCCCCCCCCCCCCCCCCCCCCCCCCCCCCCCCCCCCCCCCCCCCCCCCCCCCCCCCCCCCCCCCCCCCCCCCCCCCCCCCCCCCCCCCCCCCCCCCCCCCCCCCCCCCCCCCCCCCCCCCCCCCCCCCCCCCCCCCCCCCCCCCCCCCCCCCCCCCCCCCCCCCCCCCCCCCCCCCCCCCCCCCCCCCCCCCCCCCCCCCCCCCCCCCCCCCCCCCCCCCCCCCCCCCCCCCCCCCCCCCCCCCCCCCCCCCCCCCCCCCCCCCCCCCCCCCCCCCCCCCCCCCCCCCCCCCCCCCCCCCCCCCCCCCCCCCCCCCCCCCCCCCCCCCCCCCCCCCCCCCCCCCCCCCCCCCCCCCCCCCCCCCCCCCCCCCCCCCCCCCCCCCCCCCCCCCCCCCCCCCCCCCCCCCCCCCCCCCCCCCCCCCCCCCCCCCCCCCCCCCCCCCCCCCCCCCCCCCCCCCCCCCCCCCCCCCCCCCCCCCCCCCCCCCCCCCCCCCCCCCCCCCCCCCCCCCCCCCCCCCCCCCCCCCCCCCCCCCCCCCCCCCCCCCCCCCCCCCCCCCCCCCCCCCCCCCCCCCCCCCCCCCCCCCCCCCCCCCCCCCCCCCCCCCCCCCCCCCCCCCCCCCCCCCCCCCCCCCCCCCCCCCCCCCCCCCCCCCCCCCCCCCCCCCCCCCCCCCCCCCCCCCCCCCCCCCCCCCCCCCCCCCCCCCCCCCCCCCCCCCCCCCCCCCCCCCCCCCCCCCCCCCCCCCCCCCCCCCCCCCCCCCCCCCCCCCCCCCCCCCCCCCCCCCCCCCCCCCCCCCCCCCCCCCCCCCCCCCCCCCCCCCCCCCCCCCCCCCCCCCCCCCCCCCCCCCCCCCCCCCCCCCCCCCCCCCCCCCCCCCCCCCCCCCCCCCCCCCCCCCCCCCCCCCCCCCCCCCCCCCCCCCCCCCCCCCCCCCCCCCCCCCCCCCCCCCCCCCCCCCCCCCCCCCCCCCCCCCCCCCCCCCCCCCCCCCCCCCCCCCCCCCCCCCCCCCCCCCCCCCCCCCCCCCCCCCCCCCCCCCCCCCCCCCCCCCCCCCCCCCCCCCCCCCCCCCCGCAAGTGTGTTCGTGTTCTGACCCTCTCCCGCGTCATTTTTCGCCAAATTTATGAACATTAGACAAGTCGGATGACACAACAGACACGGTTCACTCAAACTAACCGTGTTCCACGCCGGTGCCCCTGTCACGCACATCCGCACAGTACATTGGGATCCACGAGGCTTCCCCTCTCAAAACTATCTACCCGCCTGCAGCTTTTTCTGTTTGATAACACACAGTTATTATGTTTTGACCGTGTGTGATGTTTCTTGTTCCCAATCCCGCCTGCATCCCTCAAAAATATCTGCCCGCCTCGAGGGATTTTCTGTTTCATAACACACGGTTGTTATCTCCGGACCGTGTGCGATGCACCATCATAAAAAATTTCAATAGCCCCGGCATTACACTCCCGCGTTTGACTCCCGCGTAGTATAATTTTCAGTACCCGCGTCATTTCCTCAAACACACCCCCCGCCCCCCTCCACACACACACACACACCAAAACCTCCTCGAGCACGCGCGCGCACACACACACACACCCTCCCTCGCTCGAAACCCTAGCAAGGTCCCCGCCGCCGCCGCCGCAAGGCCTCCATTGTCAACATCTGCCGGTTTGCCCGTGCAGCTTACCCACTGATCTCCATACCCAGGCCGCCCTGAGTTTCTTAGATGATGCCTGCCAAACGCCCCGTTTCCCACAGATCCCCATCCCCATCCCCATCCCCCACTCTAGAGCGTCGCAGCCTAAGCCTAGCTACGCTTCCCGTGGAGCTCGAGGAGCGACTGGCCCAAAAGAGGTGTATCACGGTCTCTTCGCCCGACGTCGCCGAGGAAGCTGACGACCATTACTGGTCGCAGGCACTCAATCAGCGGGCTCGAGTATGCAGGTATGTCGCGGA